>PVJH01023283.1:0-34996 GCA_004026705.1 Nesogale talazaci | reverse complement strand
TGATAAGACATTTCCCCCCCACTTTTCTTCCACACACCAACTTTTACCCTCAGTAGGTGTTAACAGCTATTTGTTTGCTCACTGGATGATTGCTATTTTGTTTTCCTCGTGTAGGTGGCTGTTTGCCAAAAATAGAGGTTTGGATCAAAACAACTTCGTCAGTGAATATATGTAGACAGCCTAAGTCTTTTCTGCCCTGCTGTCTCACACGCACTTAGCAGCCCCTTATGTCTTTTAGCTTACAAACATTTGAACTACAACCTAATTTTGAGGCTTGCAGGAAGGCTTTATTTCCTCGGGAACATTTTCATTCTGCTGGCAGACTCAGATATCTAGGATTAAAATATAACAAAGTGACTTTATTAAGTTTTCCAAGTGCCAAGTTTTGGGTCATATGAGTCTAAGAAATGAAACACTTGCCAAGGGGGACTTTGCCTTCGCAAGGACTTTTCACCATCTGTGAAAAAGCTATGCAAAAAGATACATAAGATACCCAAATGGTTATCTTAGCTAAATGGTACAGGATCCCATTAATACTGACAAAATGAGATAAATTTACAGACACTTAAAGGTATTTATAATTATCTTCAACTAGGATTTGGTTACATATTAATAATTTGATTTACTTTATCAATCAGAAAAAGTGATGTAAGATGAGTTGTACAAAGATGTCACTGTATAATTGTTCTCCAACTCAACATATTCCAAGTAAATGTTTCTTTAATGCTAATATATTGCAACAATATCTTTGTCTTCTGCTTCTCTCATAGTGTTTCCTCATTACTGTATATGTACTCCCTTAACATGAGGCAGTATCTGCCAAAAGCAGAATCGTATTTTTTTTTCTTTTGAGGACTGATCCAAGAAAACCTCTAGGGATTTTTTCAGCAAGTTCTATTTTCTCAATCACAACTAGGAAAAAAAAACAACCTCATGCAATCTGCTATTTTCATATAATTTGCACAACACTTACAAGTAGAAAGAGCAAGTTGAAGGCTGCCACTAACCTCCTGGGAAATCAGGACATTTAAGGAGCTTAGTGAACTTTTGGCATACTTTATTTATATTATTTTTAACCTACTCTGAGGAGAGTAAATTCCATCAGTACCCCTCCTTTCATGCTAAAAGTAATCCCTGCCTGACAAATGAGTTGCATCCTTAAATCAGTCTTTATATCAAATTTATATGTAAATTAGAACCGGTAAGCACAGTTCTTATCTAATGTCAATTAGCTGAATGTTTGTTTAGTATATACTACATACTGAAATTTCTATGCTTAAAAGAGTGTCAAAAAGCACTTCCAGCTACACAAAAACATCTTTAACATATTAATAAAATAATAGCATTAATGATATTTGTATGTATATGTGAACATATACATATGTGTCAACATGAGACTATTAAGAGGGAAGGGGTAGAGCTTAGCCTGTCAATCACGTTGCAGTTTGACGAACTCATTTGAAGGCACATCGGTGATAAATAGCTCAGGGGAGGCCAGATCCACACTCTGTGCTACTACACATTCCTGTTCACAAGATCTATAGAGTTGTACTGAGGGAGTCAGAGCCCTGGAGCTGGAGGAGCCAAAGAACCCATGACAGTGCTGAGATGAATTGACCACCATTAGATCCACAAGGTTTTCCACTCTCTGGCCTGTGATCTTTTTGAAATCTGCATCATTGCATGCATTGTTTGAGTCTGAAGAGGAATGTAGAGACTGGCATCAGATATCTGTGCTAATCTCAGATTTATGCACTGGACTGGGCTGCGATATATTCTTAATATTCAATTAATCTTTGGTATAAAGTTCTCCATTCCACACATAAGAGTGTCTCTGGATTTGCTTTTCTTGCCAACCCTGACTAATACAGTGTATCACAAAACAGTGCCCATTTTTATGCATGTTTGATTTTACTATTATGAGTACAGGATTTCCAGGTGTTGGTTCCTAACTACAGACATAAGAACTTAGGTTGTAAGATTGTTGTTCATAACCAATGACCATTTGTAAAACTCGATCTTTTAAAGAAAAAGACCTGGAAATTGCACCAGAGCAATCACAGTCAAAGCACATATTTTCTCTTTTTCTCCTTGTCTTTATTATACATATAAAAGTGTCCAAGGATTTATTTGTCCAGTCAACCTGATCTAATGCAGAATGCAAAGGAAATCTGTTTTGGAAGAAGTACTCGCAGATCATTTCTGAGAGACAAGGATGACGAAACTTCATTTTGTCACTTTGGGCATAGTATCAGGAGAAACCAATCTCTAGAAATGGACTTCATTCTTGGACAGGGAGAAGGAGGATGGCCCTTAAGGAAATGCATCAATACAGTGGCTCTCACAATGAGCTTGGGTCTGGGGACAATTGTGAGGATATCATAGGACCAAGCAGCATTTCCTTCTGCTGACAGCAGAATCAGTGGGTCAGAATTGACTGAATGACTCTGAACAAAAACAACAACAAGTCCTGATCTTGGATGGTATGAACCACATTGCACTTTCTCTAATACTTGACTTAATAACAGTAACCTTTGCTTTCCTAGAGGGTATAGTCCTCTAAAAGACAAAACATTCCTCCATCAATGCCATTCTAGGGTTTAAAAACCATCTCAGACACAGCAAGAAATCCCAGGATCATTGGAAGAGCATGCACAAGATTAGTCTGAAGAGAAGGAGGCCACGGAGACCAGTGGTAGAAGAGACAGTGGTACAGAGACACAAGTGAGCCATGACTCCGGGGCACATTCTGCTCATCTGGCCAGAGACAATGAGATCGTAAGACATAGTGAAAGTCACACGGGCTTCTTGGCTTACACAGAAAGAAGTCGAGATACCAAATGGATGAGGACCAGAGAAACACCTGGTTGTTGGCTAAGGAGAAATATTGCTGTGCACTTGGTTTGCCTGTTAACTCCCCTGGTAAACCACCATCATTGTGGATGTTTTCTGTGGATTCTGTGTGGCCATTGACCAGAAATCTTGAACATAGCAAAACTCTAGAGTGCTGTGCGAGGCCATGTTGGTGTCAGGATAGGCAAAGAAGGATGGAACATGGTGGTATGTAACAACAGGAGAGCCAGCAGATTTCAGATACGTACACCTCTCAGCTCTGCACTGTTATTAGGCTCATTGCTATCCATGTAGTTCTTTCCACTCTTCTTATATCATGCATTAGATAAATTTGTTTGGGTAAATGTAAGAGAAATGCTACTTTTATTTTACTAAACAAAATATTTAATGGAAAAAAGTACTGGAGTAAATCCAAGATAAGGTCTTTATATGAAAGCGGACGGGATCTAAACTAACATTACTGACCTTGTCTGTTTTAAATGAACTTTTGGGAGGGTCAGTGCCATGGTCACAAGGAAAGCTATCACTTGTTCCAAGTGCTTCCTGATATCTTCAACAGAAAGTGGGTTTTGCCCAGCGTGGCTAGGAGATTTAACTCTGAAACATTTTGGATCACAATGAGGCCAGAGGAAGATGCTTTTGTCACTTTTCCCAAAAAAGCTTGTCAAGTGAAATGAAAGATCAAGATGCTCACTGGTGTATTTGATGTGACAGGGAGTTCATTCCATGTGGTCAGACTGTTAATCAAACTTTCTATTTAGAGATTCTGAAAATACTATGCCACAGCATGTAACAAAAAAGGGAAGAACTGGAGGAAATGATGCTAAGTAAAGTTATTCAAGCACGAAAGGACAGGGACAACATGAGTCTGCTGAGGTAAGCTTAATAAAAAAAATGCAAAAGGGGCATCGAGAAAAAGTTACTGTATACAGAATTCCTGGGGGGAGGTCCACGTAAATATGGTAGGGACCAGACCAAACCCAGAGCTACACGTGGTAGCCAACTGGGGTTGGGGGGCGGGGAATGAAGGGATGGAGGAGAGGCAGATGGTGATGTGTAGAAAGAAAATGGGGTACTAAGCCACCTAAAGGGGGGTGTATTGTTTATATTTCTACAGGGAATGAGGGACAAAATGTAAACCTGGTGTTCCAGGATATGAATGCACTGTGATGGCCTGGAGTGGGGAACCAGTGGAGGGGTCTGAGCGCACAGGCCCAGGTGGAGTTTGCCATGGAGGTCAGCATTGAAGCTGCAGCTTGGGGAGTGAGATATGTCTGACCAGAGCACATGAGAACAAATGAAGGGGGAGGAAGAGAGAATGGAGATCATCCTGGCCCACCGAGCCTTCACAACAATGTATCCACTCAGAACAGCCGATGCACAGAGATGATTATATGGCCAGCTCCACTATGAAATACAGCTACACGTGCTGACCCAAGGTCCTTCAGGGACAACAGTGGAGACACAGGGTCAGAATTATGCCCTGTCTGACCCAACCACACCATGTCAAAACACTAAGGGTGTGTAACAGAGCAAGGAGTTCCCGAGGGAGTGTCCAGGGCGTACTTTGGGGCCAGGGCGTAGCACCCTATCTGACTCAATTGGTGGACACTCCTGAAGGTCAGTGAACAGACCATGAATTATTTACAGATTTTTATTGTGTTATTATTTTTATTTTTACACACACAAACACACACATACACATATTTTCTTTGGTTGTTTCATCTTAGGATGCCTGTTTTCTTTTATACATATTGTTATCTCTGCAGGTCTATCTAGATAAGATAGGCTGGGCGAACAGTCTGGAGCAAAAGTAACAAAACTCATGGTTCCAGGGGGACTTGGGAGATGGGGAAGAGGGGGAAAGGTGGCCATGTTGATCAGCCCAGGGATAAGGGAACAAGTGATTCAAAATCAATTATAAGGTGAGTGTGAGAGATCCAAAAGGGACTGATCAAGAGTAATGTAACAGAGAGAAAATACTGAAATTCCAATGGAGGCTGAGCATGATAGTGGGACAAGAAGAAAGTAAAAGGAAATAGAGGAAAGAACTGGGTGGTAAAGGCCATTTATAGAGGTCTAAATATAGGCATGTGCATAAGTGAATATATTTATATATGATGATGGGGAAATAGATCAACCTGCACATTCTTATAGGGTTATTGTTAGGACAGTAGATGGGCATTGGACCTCCACTCTAGTATTTCCTCGGTGCAAGAACATTTCACTCTATTTAATTGGCATTCCATGGTGCTCACTTTCCTAACATGATCACTGAAGACAAATGTGTGCATAAGCAAAAGTGAAGAAGAAAACTGATGGTGCCCAGCTTAAAATGATGTACTATCTGGGGACTTAAAGGCTTGAAAGTAAACAAACAACCATTTAGCTCAGAAGCAACAAAGTCCACATGAAAGAAGCACACCAACTTGTGGGAGCACAAAGTGTCAAAGGAATCAAGAATTGAAAATCATAACATTGCATCAGGCTTCAAGAACTGAAAATCATAACATTGCATGCTCACCTTCCTGATATGATTGCTGATGACAAATGTGTGCATAAGCAAATGTGGTGAAGAAAGCTGATGGTGCTAGCCATACTATCAAAAGATATAGTGTCTGGGGTCTTAAAGGCTTGAAAATAAACACATGGCCATCTAACTCAGAAGCAAACAAGTCCACATGGAAAAATCACAGCAGCAGGTGTGACCATAAGGCGTCGAAGAGATCCGGTATCAGACATCAAAGAATTAAAACTTATATCTTTATAAATGAGGGGGAGTACAGATTGAGGACCCAAAGTCCATTGGTAGGTGAAGCAACATCATCTTACAGAAAGTTTGCAGGGAGGAGATGAGCCAATCAAGGTAAAGTGTATCAACAATAAAATATGCAACTTTCCTCTAGTTCTCAAATGCTTCCTCCCATTCACTATTATGATCCCAATTATACCTGACAAATTCAGGTAGACCAGGGGATGTACACTGGAGTCAGAAACATGGGGAATTCAGGATAGATGATCCCTTTGGGACCAATGGTGAGTGTGGTGGTACCTGGAGGGGGGAGGTAGTATGAATTAGAGAGAGGGAACCAATTGTTTTGTCTTTGTGCTTTGGGGGCATCACTGCCTTCTGGTGGTAGGGGTAGGAGGCCCAGCCTTGCTGCTGGATTTGAACCTCCAACTCAGTGGGTCGCAGTCCTGTGCACAGCCACTACAACACTGGGGCTCAGCCCCTATGCCACCGGGGCTCAGCCTGAGAGGGAACCAATTGCAGGGATCTACATATAACCTCTTCTCTGGGGTACGGATAACAGAGAAGTGAGTGAGGGACACATCATGGAATACATAATATGAAAAATAATAACAACGTGTAAATTATTAAGTATTCATGGGGGAGAGGGAGCGGGAAGGGAGGGGAAATAGGGGAGCTGATACTTGGGGCCTAAGTGGAGGGAGGATGTTTTGAGAGTGATGATGGCAACAAGTGTGTAAATGAGTTCTGCATATAATTGACATATGTATTGATCAAGATGGGAATTGTATGAATCCCCAATAAAATTATTTCTTTTAAAAAGGCCTAATTTGTGGTAGATTAAGGACTACTTTTGCAAGCACGACAATGCACCACCTCATGTGCAACAAGTTTGGGTTAAAAACCAGCATGCCTCTGTCACTCCACAAACCTTACTTACCTGACCTTGCTCCCTGTGACTTCTTTCTGTTTCTTTGAATGAAGAGGGACATGAAAGGACAGCGATTTGATGACATAGAAGAGGTGAAGAAATAAAATGAGGGAAGTGCTGTGAGCCATCCAAAAAGATGAATTTGAAAAATGTTTCTAAGGAGGGGGAGAGGGGGAAAGAGGAGCTTATACCATGGACTCAAGTGGAAAATATTTCAAAATGAATATGGCAGTATGTGTACAAATATGCTTGATACAAATGACATATTGAATGTTATAAGAGCTGTAAGAGCCCCCAATAAAATAATTGAAAAAAACAAAAAGAGGGCTGAGCCCCGGTGGCGTAGTGGTTGTGCACGGGACTGCGGCCCACTGGGACGGAGGTACAATTCCAGCAGTGGGGCTGGGCCTCCTACTCCCACCACCGGAGAGCAGTGATGCCCACAAAAAGAAAAAAAAGAATGGAATCACAGATGTGACAGATATGCTAGCAATGGAGAGTACTTTGTATGTGATAAGGTGGTTTTGTAAAAATATTTTTAATACATAGCTTTGAAAAAAAATTCTATTTTTGGGGGGAGGGCATATCCCCTCAGATACATGGCATTTTCAGCTAACTTGTATCCTTTTAATGTTTATCTTAAATGTGATTTATCCCAGAGAATTTGTCTACATGCATGTCTTTATACAAATATATTTTCCTGATTCCACATGTTCTATCACCACTCTACCTTTCTATGTATCTGTTTAATTTTCTCATGTATTTTTGTTCCTAATCTTCGGTTTTATTATAGAGACTTTATTATAGAAATTTCTATGAGACACAGAGTCAAATTTCCTGAAAGTCTGCTATAACCTAAATTAGGTCAATTGCTCATTTCTTACCTACTCATCTGTGGCGGGAAGATAAACGACATTGTCAGTTTCTTACTCAGTGACACTGAAGAAATAGCTAGAATTTAATAGTCTTTAAAAAGGATATGCTATGGACTGTGGGCCATGAATTTTTCTTTAAAAAATAGATCAGCTGGTTCTGCACAGAGGAGCTGAGGAAACGCTCTAGCTTCTTGAAAGGGTAACGCATCAACCTTTCCAGCGAACTTCTGGATATCCTCGGGTTCATCCCACAAACACTTTAAATTCACTATCTTCAAAATCAGGCTCCAGATTTATACTATGCACCTGTAAAAGTGATACTTGGCACACATACAAATGCATCTTTATTTCTTACTGAAATTCAAGCAAGTGGGTGTAGCCCAATATTGACCCTTTACTCTGATCAAATATATTAGCTTTATGTAAAAGCATGATCAAGCATGAGAAACATATACAAGAAAGATATGGAGGTAGGCTGAGTTTAAAAAAGATTCCTTTTTTCAGGTCTATAAAACAGTTTTTCATGTTATGTTTTCTCATATGAACTCAACATGAAAGGCTGAAAATTAATTAGGAACTTTGATTAAATAGTAGACATTAGATACCATGTGTTATTTTCAATTGCCTCATATGTATGCAAAAGCTGGTCAACAAGAAAAGTGAGGAAGAATATGTGTATTAGAATTAAGGTGTTAGCTGATCGCTGAAGACAAAGTGGGTGCATAAGAAAATGTGGTGAAGAAAGCCTGATGAAAACTTGGCTTTCAAAAGATATAGCATGTGGAGTCTTAAAGGATGGAAGATAAACATGCCACAATCTAGCTGAGAAGCAAGAAAGCCCACATGGAGCAAGCACATCCCCCTGTGTGATGATGTGGTATTGATGGACACCTAAGTCCCAGAATAAATTGATACCCAAAGGGAAAGAAGGAGACACAATGTCCACCTTTAAGACAACTGGACATCCCTCATGGAAGGGGACACAAGGAAGAGATGAGTTAGTCAGGGTGCAATACAGTACCAGGGAAGCACACATCTTTCCTGTGATTCTTGGTGCTTCCTTCATCCTAGTATCATGACCTCACTTCTACCTTACAAATCAGATTAGACCAGATCATGCATACTGCTACAGATAAGAGCCCACAGTTCAAGGAATCCAGGATATATAAACTCCTCAGGGTCAACAAGGAGAGTAGAGATACTAGGAGGACTAAGGGAGGGGAGCAGTAACCAATCACAAGGATCAGACTAGAACTCCTCCCACTCAAATCGGGGGGATAATGAAAAATTGGGTGAAGGGAGATGGAGGACGATGTCAGCTATGGAAAAAATAATCTATAACTTATCAAGGGTTCATGAGGGACGGTGGGAGGGGGAAGAAATGGGGAATGGATATGGATATCAGGGGATCAAATGGGAAGAAAAATTTTGAAAATGATGATGGCAGCATGTGAGAAATGTGTGAATTGTGAAAAGAGATGTAAAAGCCCCCAGTAAAATGATTTAAAAAAATAATTAAGGTTTTTCAAATTAATTTGCTCTGAGGTGGCTCACTAAGTGGCAAGAGAGAACTAACTACAAGAAAAATGATAATTTGTAAATTACTAAGGGTTCATGAGGAAGGGGGATTGGAGAGGGAAGGGAAATATGAAGAGCTGATACCAAGGACTTAAGTAGAAGGAGGATGTTTCGAGAATGTTGATAGCAATAAATGTGGCCTGCGTACGATAGATGTATGTATTGACCATGATAAGAGTTGTAAGAACCCCCAATAAAATGATTTTAAAAATAAAGGAAAACTATGTAAATTTAAAAAAAGGATTATGATGTTCACAAAGAATATTGACTATACCACATACCAATATGATAAATGATATAGCAGAGAAACAAAGTAATCTGTCTTGAAATAAGTACAACCAGAATGCTCCTTAGAAGCCAGGATGGAGAGACTTCATCCCAAGAGTGTTGGACGTTCTATCTAGAAGTACGCGTTCCTACAGAAGATCCTCATGCTTGGCAGAGGAGAAGATTCATGAGAAAGGGTAAGAGCCTCAAGGAGATGAACTGAAATTGGGGTTTCAACAATGGGCTCAAATATACCCACAGTTGTGAAAATGCAGAGGTTGGAGGAGCATATTCTTCTATTAATAGTATATAGCGTTCCTGAGTCAGACTGAAAATAGGCTGCAGTAATAGGCAGCAAATGGCCACTGTATCACCCACTACCCATCCCTGGTGATGTAGTGGTCATAAGTCAGGCAACGAGCAGCAGCGGCAGCGTTTTCAATACCATCAACAGAAAGGTTTTCCTTTCTGCTCCGGTCACCAGTTAACAGTCTCAGAAACCCAGAGGGTGTCACCCGGAGTTCCTCTTGACTCCATGGCAGGGTGTGAGTGACTCGTTGTCACAAAAGCTAATCCATTTTTAAGACCCATAGATCTAACAGTGGTCATCAATGGTGAGCAACACTAGTTCTGGCTTCTTCAGAATTTTGCCAGAGTCAAAGAAATTGTATATATAGAAAACCAAAGATTTCATAAAAATTTGAATGTTATGAAAATTGACACAATGTGTTACTGAAAACGATAGCATAATCAGTCCCTGATTTATGAAGGTCCAATTTTATATAAGAAAGATGGTTCTGAACCAACTCTTATAATACATGCATTAAAAATTGTAAGCAATGTTTCACGATGACCAGTAAGCCTTATTTTGCAACATATACCAATGCATCACAACTGTGCTATTGTGCTAAAGATGCGTTTGTGTCTGGGAAACTGTTTCTTTAATGTTTTCTATGCATAAAACGCACACCATATACAATGAACTAAGATAAACAATTAATTAATTGGACTGCCTGATGTTAGACACAAACTGAATTGTACCTAACCATTCTGACGTATTTATAAGTTCAACTGAAAGACAGAATCAAGAATGAAATACATTTGTTATCTGTGGAATGTCTGAAATTTCTCCTTTTGCATCTTATAAGAAACTTATATAACTTTTCGCCCCATAGTTGCAATATGTTCTTTAATAATGCATTCTGCTTATGAAAAAATACTCTTATGCAGCAAAGTTTGTATTTAAATTTTATGAGGAAATATCTGAAATATTATAGAAAATTATATGTCAAAAGTAAATAAAATACAAGTTTGTATATACAGATTTGATTTTTATATGTTTTATGACACATGATTTTATAGCATTTGCTGTGACTTACCTAAAAAGAATCAATGTACAGATTATTTTTCTGATTATCATCTTATTAGTAGAAGAGAATTCATACAACAACCAAGAAGAACCAATGACAGAACTCATAAAATATTTAAAATTATATGTGAACAACTCCCCTCCATCCTCTCATTGATTACAATTAATCAAATTCTGTAGCATCTTATCTTTACAATCATAAGAAGAATGTTTTTAGATAACTTGTATAAAACCTTGCCACTTTCCATCACCATTTATAAAAGCAATATTAAATAATATTTAATTATTTATAAATGTTATAAAATATAACATTTTAGATTTGTTTTCTTTAAAGAGAGGAACATGTAATGACTAAAAATTAAAAAGCACTATTTGGCACAATTTTTATAATGATATCCCTACTATTAGCAATATTATTAAAATAATATCAAAGTTCTAGAATATCTAGAAAACTTAAAAGCATAAAACTTCAGAATTAGTCACTTGTAAACCCATCATTTTTATTCAATTACATACAGGTTTAGAATTATATAGTATTATCTTTTTAAGGTTACTATTAAATTTTCAAAGACATAAAATGTTTCTAGGTTAGGGTTACCTTTGTATGCAGATTACTGTTTTTCTTTCCTTCTACAAAGTGAATGTTAATATTCAGCATTCCATAAGAAAGAAAGTGTAAGCTTAGAATTGTGCCACACAAGGCCAAATCAATTCATAATTAATTGATGTCTGGTGTTTTATATCATTGGGATTTAATGTAGTTGATTAGCCGATAAGAAAAAACAACAATGACTTACATTGATGAAATGCAAGATTAAAAAATTAGTCAAAACAAATCAAAATGAAAAGGTTAGTACAGACCATTATGCCCGCTCTAGCTGATACATTTGTGAGAAAAAAAAAAAAAACAGTCACAGATTTCCAGATAAATGAATGTAGTATTCATACACAATTTGAATTTGGCACACAATATTCACTATTTTCTTTTACTGATAAAGCTGAAATAGCTCCAATATTAAAGATATCTTAATATTTATTGCTGCAATTTATTTTGAATTTTGATTGTAGTTTCTAGTGGCTCAACTTTATCATTATTTTAGCTTGGCAGCAATAGCAAGAATTGCAAAGGTGAATTTGGTAAATTTTTATGTTTATTTAAGGCCCTTGTCACTTCATTTATTGTGTAATCACACTTCCTGCTCTTCTGGAATATAAGTTTTAATAGCTGACAAACATGCACACACACACATTCAGAAACAAAGGGTTTATTGTAGCCCCATGCCTCCTTTTGTCACGTAACCCACTAGATGGGCTTTTATCACTCTCCCACCTCCTTTAAGGTGCAAAGCCTGCCCCAGAGGTTCTGTGTCAACTCCTGCTTTTTCAGTCATTATTTTCTCTTTCATTGAGACATGCCTAATAGCTGCTAAGGGAGATGTTTCCACTTATTTTTTTTTAACAAATTTTACCTAAACCCAAAGAAAATATTAAGATATTGTCATGTACACCACAATATTTATCCTGTATCTAAGATCAACTAATGAAGATCAGCAGCTTAAACTTAAGCAAAATACTAAATATGCAGAAGAAATATCTAAGATGACTTCGCTTACAATAGCATTTAATTGTATTAAAACAAGAACCTGTACACAAAAGACATACTGCAGACTTACAGGTAACCATTTTTCTAAAACAGACAATTAACAAAATGTTATGATCCATAATTCATAAATGGTTAAATAAGCCCTTAAGAAAAAAAATGAAAGCAATACATTGCAAAGAAATGGCCAAAAAACTCTGAAGGAATTCATTTTTGTGGAGCTAACAAAATAAATGCTGATACTATAGTTACTGCTGTCGCTTAAAGTAATACCTTGTGTTTCATCTAACCCATGGGTCTCGTTTTTTCTTCAAACATTTATGCATCTTCTGTAGGCTGACAAGCTAGCTAGTAAATAAGTTGTACCTCAGATCTTCACATATCTTGGCATATATCTCTTTTCCTAATTTAATTTTTTGTTTTGTTTGGTAAAATGAAGTTGAAAATGGTGAATTTTTATGCATAAAAACTGTGAATTGTCTAGAGTAATACATGACAGAGAAAAGGTGCTCAATTTGTTTCTATATATATAAAAATCAAAAAGCTACAAAACCAAAGTCTTACTAGATATGCTAGAACTGTGCAATATATGATAATGGAATTTTTAAATGTAATAATAAAGCCCAAATCCATTGTACTTCAAGGGAAGTAAGAAGAATGAGATTAAGAACTGCAAGAAAAAATACCTCAGTCCTCTTTGTTCTTTTTAAGTGCTTTAAAAGATACACTTGAATCAATTATACAAGTTATAACATTTTTCAAAGCTATGTATATAGTTTTTCCTGATATTGTCATCTAGCCTCAATATTTAAAATTTTTATAGTTCTATATTTTAAAAATATGTACATTAAAATTATTATCATTTTGAATAAGTAAAAGCATTCCTATATTGCAGTGTTCTATGAGAAATGGAACTCCTACACTGTGTAATATATTTATTTAAAATATAAAGAAATACTCTAAATGTTTTACCTACTTCTCCCATTACACTCATTTCCTTCATGATTTACTTTCTGTCATATACTTAGCTAGTTGTTTTCTGCAGTTGTTTCCCAGATGGTCCTAGAATTTTGAATTTCTTCACCTTCCCTTCCCTGGCCTCAACGGATGGCTTATGTCTATTGAATGCAGCACAAATGAGATTATGTGGTTTCCTAGAAAAGATCAAGGAGACCTTGCAGCTTCCACCTCATTTGATGGCATACTTACTCTAGGAATCCTGAGCCATCATAGAGAATATCAAAAAACCTTGAATTTGTCCTGCTGGGATCAAGCCACACCACATGGAAAGCCCATGTCCAAGTGCATTAGACTGCTCCAGTCTAGTGCTCACAATATGAGGGAAGGATCCATGGATTTCATATCCCAGTCATTAAATCATCTGTTATGCATCAGTTTCCTAGAGTTGCTGTGACAGATTATCATAGATTTTCATGTCTACAACAAAGACACATTCAATCAAGTTCTTGAGGTTAGCTATCCCAAAACAAGGTGTCAAAGCAATTAACAATCAAAAAGGGAAAAAAATTAATAAAAATAAATTCACAAAAACTAGTTTACTTAAGGTTTTGATGGTGTAAATCTCCTTCACACTGGCTGATGGGCTTGAAGTAACATGTTTGCAGTTAATAGTCCAAAGTTTTCCCCACACCACTGTCAGAGCCCCGTCAGTCCTATGGCCCCTTTCAGTCATGGAAAAACAAAAGAAAACAAAAGCAAAATCCTTCTGTAGCAGTCATGTGTTTATGTTAATTTTATGATTGAAATGTAGGGGTGGAGTCTAGCCATTGAGTAGCTGATGAAGCCTCTATGTGGGCATGGCTTTCACTTGAGACTCCTGGGAAATCTCGCAATATTTTCCTCGTGAAGATGAGAAGATATCTTCCCCAGTTGTTGGGAGTTAGTTTCAGAGATGATTAACCACAGGCAACACAGAATGGCGGCGTCTGGGAGGCTGGAGTAGCTGGTGGAGAGACCACATGGCTTTGCCCTGATGGAGCCGGACCTTTGAGGCTGGGGCAGCCACATAGAGGCCTCTGCCAGGGATGAGTTGCTTCTGCCACCACGGGATGCTGTTGATGGACCCTGAGCCCTGGAAGTGAGGAGACATGGGGTGACCCCGTCGATGCCGGGACTCTGTACCCACTGACCTGTGACTTCGTGAGTCAGAAGGAGACTTTATAGACTGATTTCGGGCATATGGGCTAATATCGGACTTGTGACTTTGAGCTGGACTGGGACGGGATGTATTCTCAATATCCTGTTCCTCTTGAATATGAACCCATTCCTTATACCCATATGTGTGTCCTTGAATTTGTTCCTCTAGTCTACCCGGACTAACACACCTTCCTTGTTTAGTCCTAACCTTGGGTGTCTCCCAATCAACTTGACTCATAAGAACACCTCTAAAATAAAAGTAATAATAACTGAAATATTTCACTACTCAACTTGTGGCTACTACTCACTTGAGTAAGTTTATTTTGTAAACTAGGGATGAACGACGCTAACATGTGAAATTATAGATATAATACATTTTACACTTATAGCTCTATATCATTCATTACAGATCCATCATTGTTACTAGTTGTTATTGAATCAATTCTGATCAAGACACCTAATGTGTAACCCATTATACCATCTGACACTGGCAGAATTCTCTATTGTTTTCATGCTTCCCCTTTCCTGGCCCAGGGATATTGGGGCAGAACCTCATGCAGTGTCCAGTCAGTCACAGGACCTGCAGATTCTATGCTGACTTTGTAGGCCCCAACAATCATGTACATTTTAAAATAAGTCTCTCAAATGTCAAGTAGTTGGGTGCTTTCTCAAAGGTCAGCAGCTTGACTCTAACAGCCAAGTTCAGCAGGTAGAACACACAAGCTGTTTTGCAGGAGAAAGGGATGGCTCTTTGTTCCCAGAACATCATCACTTGGGAAACCTCTGGAACTGTTGCACATTTTCTGGATTTTTCCCTTAAGTCAAGTGCCTGTAATATTTGATTTCAGTACAAGGGAATAAGGAAAGAAGGCATGAAGGAAAGATGAAAAGAATATTGTTAGAATATTAGACCCAGCTTTTCTCATAATCCCTAACAAAAATATGGATAAAATGCACAATGTTATGAGAAAGCCACATGAATGATTAAAAGAATAAGCACAAATTATTAGAAAGTACTTTTGATAAAGAGCAGAAAATAACATAAGCAGAAGAGCACACTAGTAAACAACCTGCTCTTTATTTTTTAACTCATGGGAGTTTTGAAAAGTCTCCTAGTGTTTCTTTCTCTACATTTAACTTTGGAGGCTGAAAGAGGAGAACATTTTCAATGATGGCAATTAATGCATTTCAAGTGGGGCAGAAGGCTCTGAGTCAATAGCAAAAGGTTTCAAGAGAAGCAGTCAAATTATTGACCTAGTAACTAGTCCTGAAAGTGCTTGTTGGTAAGCAGTGGAGAGCTTATTCACAAGGTCAGCCTTTTAAACCAAGGAGCAGCTTTATGGAAGAAAAAGAAGTCGGTGTGTGCCCATAGGATATATAGCCAAGCTTTATTTCCATGGTTTATAGCCTATAGGTCTCTGTCAGTCAGATCTGTTCAATAGCAGTATGGTTTCTTAGTATTAGCAGTAAGTAGTAGCTATTATAGTTAGGTAAGGTGTACATTTTCAATGAAATCGGTAAGACAGTAATAATGAGAGGAAAATTCTGAATTGTTTGTATTTGGTTTATCTCCTGGAAAAGAATATTGAAAATACAGTGGAATCCTAAAAGAACAAAAAAAATGTTTGGGAAAAAATAACGACCAGAGTGCTCTTTAGAGGCAAAGATGGAGAAACCCCATCTCAAGTACTTTGGACATGTCAGGAGAGACAGGTTTCTGGAGAAGAACATCAAGAAGTCCGCTAAAGCAGAGGGGCAGCGAACAAGAGGAAATTGATCAGATGAGTTGACCCCTGGTTTCAACGCTAGATTCAAGCCTGGGAGCCATCATAAGGATGGGGAAGGACCAGGCCGTGTTTCCTTCTGTTGGGAAGCTGTGGGTCAGAAGTGACTGTGTGCACTCGGTCTAGCAACACTACCACCAACAACGTCTTTTCTCCACTTTGGAGGCTCTCAGGTACTGAGAACTCGAAGGATCAGGTAGAGGAAGTGTTCTCATGAACCAAGATCCTAGTGGAGACCCAATGTTCTCTGACAGGAGAAGGGGCGGGGGTGCGGCTTTCATAAAACCAGTAAAAGATGTGGAAATATTTGTTGATTCTAATATCCCAAGAAGCCTGTGAAGGAAGATAAAGGGTAGAAGGTGGAATAGAGTGTATCAGAAGAGACAGGGAAATTTATATGAAGCAAGGAAAAGAAGGAAGTTGATGACAGCAGTAGCTGAAATTATAACAAGTGAAAACAAAGCAAAACCAAAAACGCAAACCGAGAACCCACAAACATACTCATAGATCCTCATTTCCTACTTGATTCCTTTCCAACTCATAGCTCCTCCTAATGGGATTCCTGAGGCCGGGCATTTCTAACGGAAAAAGTAGCTGCTTGAAATAGCCAGTGGGTTTGAACCTGGGGCATTGTGATTTGCTTTCCAATGATTAATAAATGAATTTAGCTGAGTAAAGCTTTTATTTAAAAATATCTTCAATCTGAAATGAATGTGAAATAAATGTCAGAGTTGACATCATTAGTAGCTCATGATTCTTTAGCTTGATGACTAATATAAATTGGGCAGTAGTCAGACTAACAACAGGTGTTTTTATAAGCAATGACAGGAAGTCACAGATTAGAATTAAATTTCACTCCTAAATCTATCTTTAAATCATTTGTATGTAAGTCAAACAGCCACATATAGTTCATATCTAATGACAGTCAAATGTCTTAGTCTATAGTGTTCTTTTCTATGCTTTCCTGCTAGACATTTCTCCCTAGAATAAGGATAATGTAATTCATTGTAATGTAACACAGCTGCCAGTTTTCAAAAATTGATGTCAACACATGGTGATGTCAGGTGCGTCAGAGTAGAATGGTGCCCCATTGCATCTCTTAGTTACTGAATTTGGGAAACTAGATTGCCAGGCCTTTCTTCTAAGGTGCCTTAAAGTGCACCCAAGCTGTCACAATGCTTAGTGGATGAGCATTTTGCTGTTTACACTACTGGAGTATTTTTTTACAAATAACTAGGAGGGACTCCAAAACTGATATCTAAGGCAGCAGTTTCAAAAAGTTAGCAAATCAAAGTTTAAAAATACTTTCACAGAATCAAGACAATCTGAAGTATTGAGAGGTCTTCTTAAAATATTAAATCATCATTAAACTAATAAAGTGATGTCTGAATCTATGTGGAGAAAGCTATTTCTGAGGTTGAGAAATATCTTAATTTTTTTCTCTTTTTTAATGAATGCCTAATGGCTTTGAGTTTTAAAATTCTAATTTCCAAAAAATTGAACTTCAATTTAATATACTATTAGTGAAATTTTTGTTTGCATTTATATTTATATGTATACCTATTTGCATTCACTAATAATATCCAACCTAAAATAGGGTACGCTAGGAATTTTTACTGAGTAGCCACATTGGCAAATTTGGCAAGCATGACATACGATAAAGTAGTTTCTTTTCACTGTGATTCAGCAGATTCTAACCTACAGTCACCGGATAGGACAAGGCAGAGCTTCTCCTTTGGTTTCCAAGGCAACAGATATTTATGTGCAGCTATTTATTGATTGTTCTGTACTGCTCTTGGTGGGTTTGTGTCATTGATCTGGTGGTTAATTTCACCAGGACCCACCAAAGCTGGAGAAAGCAAAACGTCTAAGACTTTGCAAAGGAGAAATCCAGAGTGATGAGCAAGAGGGAGGAAGAATGGGAACCCTGCCTCCCCTCTTCCTTTACCACCCCCAGGACACCCATTCAAATCCACTCATGCCCTCCTTTTTCTCCTCTGGTTGACTTTGTAAATATCTGGATACCAAAAGTATCCGTAACCCTCGAAGAGCAAGTCAGAAGCTAAAATTTAAGATATTATCTAATAAAAGCACATCTGTTCTACATCAGTCTCTCAAAGATACATTCCATTGAAATCATACTTTTAGCAACTACTGTCCTGTAGCCACTGGTCTCTGTCATTCTTCCACTGCCACTTCCTGACAGGATCTTTTTTTTCCCCTTTACAGCATCTTGACAAGATCAAGGTCATTTCAGCTCTTTGCTACTGTTTCCCATTAAGGGTTTGTTTAGCAAGTAAGGCCAAATGTATTCTTTTCAATTACCATCTATCTCTAGACAAAAACTGGCTCCGTATCATTGTGAATTTCCTTACAGGCTCTTCTCAAACTACCAAGTTCTCTCCGATCTCAGAAAGTATGTTCATGTTGAAAAATTAAATTTGGTTTGTTTCATTAACCACGGGAAGGAAGAAGTTATTTTTCTCCCTCTTCTGTTCAAATCAGCATCCTTTCTGGAGTTCTTGTTTTGCTTGCAAATGTGATCCTTTTAAAAAACTTGTTCCTTCCAGGTAATTTTTTCCTCCCCACTCTTTCACAGACTGATTTAGAATGTCTCTCATTGTTAATGATAATCAGTAGAAGTGACTAAAATCTATCTCTCAGTTAACACTCAATTAACTGAACCAGACGTGGACTGCCTCCAAAGCTTTAACAGCAAATAGATGGCTGAGATCGCTCCTTTCTGCCTGGATAACAGTAGTTCTCTAACAGCCAGAACAACAACGCTTATTCTCTGAGTCTGGTTCGAGGAGGGTCTATTTCTCATCTCCCTTAAAATCAGGATGTCTCTCCTTCTGTCAAAAGGACATCCCATGACTTTCAAAGTAACTATTCATATTGATAGTGCATGCTAAGAAGGGGTTTGCATGCACCGTTCCAGGAAGAGTGCAAATTCTTAATGAATTTATGATCTTATCAAAGTTAAGCAGAATTACCTCAAAAAGACTCAGATTTTTGTCTCTCATATTTAGTAAATATATATAGTAATATATATAAGTGCAAACCTTTCATCAATACAAAAGCCCATGTAATTTTAGCACTTTGAAATTTGTGTACCTTGCCACCATATCTTTACTCCTTAATGTCATTAAAGGAGGTGAACGACTTTCAGTCTCTATCTCCCTCCATTATGTGGGTTATGAGATCACACTAGTATTCACATGTAAAACCTCAATTTTGTGAGCATTTTTCCAGGCACTACTGAACCTGCCACCTCAAGATAATGCTGTAGGCTCCCATACCCTTAAAATATCTTTGAGAAGACAGTTATCTCATAAGGATGACTTTTATTTCTATATAAATGAGTTGCTTTACTTTCTAAAATGTTCATTGTTTCAAAGGATTTAATTTCACTCAAATTATCCAGGCAACATTGCTAAATGTTACACAAAATGACCAAAATAAGCAAAATAAACATTTCAAAATTTGAAAAAATTCAAAAAACATTTTATTTAATCATGTCAAACTTTTGGAGAGAAAGCAGCTTCCTTTTATTTGAGGAAAGCCATGAATCTACAAAATGAAAATTGGCGTCCACATAAAAATGAAATACAACTGATATGTTAAATAAGTGGACATCCCTTCCTTAACTAAATAATTTACTGGTATTTTTTCTATATACAATACCCCAATTTTCTTGTACTTCTGTAAAATCAACATTTTGCAAAATTTATGCAACCCAACATTATAGGTTGATAGCCCAGTGAAGGTTTATCCTGCTGTACACAAACCATAAATTGAGAACAACAGAAATGGGCATAAACATTGTACAACCACATAAAGAGCCAACTTCTGTGAAATTATTTCAGAATAGCAAGGCATGTGAGTTCTTTGAAAATGCAAGTTTTATTTTTTCATTACATATGGTAGTGTGTGAGCATTGGGAGGGATGCCATAATCTACTTATTACTTTTGTCTTTTATTTAACATGGATAGAGTCTCCAAATTTGCATTTATTTATTGAAAGAAACCTAATTTATTTCATCTAATGCAAAAATTTGTGATGAAGAATTTCCAGGGCTTGTAAAATTCTATCACACAATCTATAGCTTCAATTCTATACCAAAAACTGTATTTTCAACTACATTTTTCCCTCTTTATTTCTGAATTTTGATATTCTAATCACCACTAATTATCAATTCATTTTGATTGCATGGTTGATCAATTTCACACTGAAGATGCTGGTAGAGTTACTCAGTTTTTGCCTCACTAGCTTTAGTGGTTGGTGCTTAAATCTGTACAATACTGGTAGTGTTTGAAATGTCCTTGATGCAGATAGATATTTTCCTGTCATACATGGCTTTGTACTTCAAGATATGTCTTAAAATATCCTTTTGAGAATGTATGCAATGCCATTTCTCTTAATTGTGCCATTCTCAGCATAGTAGAGCATATGATTTTCTGAGTCAAACCAGCCAATACCAGTGCATTTCTACTCACAAAGGCCTTGAATAACAATCTTTGAGTTGTGCCTTTCAATCTTCACATCTTCCAATGTTCCTAGATTTATTCTTTGTATATTAAAAAGTCCAATTATTAATATGCATTTGCATCAGTTTCTTCTCATTTTGAGTCAGGTACCATGAACAAGCCAAGGTTTCAATAACGTTATTCCCACACGTTTTATTCCATCCACATAATTAGGGTCCACTCAATCTACAGAAGGCATCTTGTTCCCAACCATATTTTGAAAGCCTTGAACCTGAGGAACTCATCTTTGTCAATGTTCTGATTCCATTTATTTGGCTTTCAGTAACTGACAAAGTGTCAATACTTTCTTTAGAATGTTCCATGTCTAATACCTCTGAAGTGGACAGTGTATTATTTCTTCATAGTCTGATGTTTGTCTGGAAGCCCTGCTGAAACCGATTCACATGGGATGATCCTGTTATGTTTTGGAATCTCAGGACCAATAGCCTTTAGCATCTTAGCAACACAACAGCCACCACAGTAGCAATGAATGAAGCACAAGTTATCTGTCCGTAATAGAGACAGATGTACAAAGTTCCCAGTCATCCAGTTTTAAATGGAGAATTAACTCCACAAACAATTTGAGTTTCATTTTCATTACCAATTCATTTTCACCAAAGATTAATTAGATAGCATTATTAAGAAAACATTCTGGACTGTGAACCTCACTGCATTCCATCATGATTTTGCCAAAGGTCCTCACTCTTTTCTATCCTGCCTCTCAACCTCTCTAGGTTCTTAGTGAAAATGCCAGTGTTAGGTTGGGTGAAATCCTCAAACTCATTGTCTTTAAATTTCATCACCTTAGCTTATTCCAAGACTATGATCATTTTGTTAATTATTTATCAATTATTAATTGGGAGCCAATACACCTATCATCCCATTGTTCAGTTACATTAAGCAGAATCATACAATTTCTGCATTCTTTGTCTTCCTGGACTCCTACACATTGTCTCCCATTTACCTCCCACCAACACCACTATACCAGACCCTTCCTCCCTCCCACCCCCCACAATCACCACTTCAAAACCATTATTCTACTTGTTCTCCCTGTAGGTTCCTCAATCCTAGGAAGCAGAAAGTCACAATTTTTTCCTCCCACTGAGTGTGAGTAACAGGAAAATTTCTCCCTACTTACCTCCTTCAAATATATGCCAAACTTAAGATGTTTGCTACACCAGGCATGTGACTGTACTTGGAAGTCAACCAAAGTAGGTTGACTATTCTTCCAAAGGTTTATTAGCTATCCATAACAATCAGACTGTCTAGCCTTATTTTCATAACTTTGCTATAATAACAAATAGTAATTTTTCACTATATAACTGCACCTATCGAACCATGGTGTATCTCTCAGAGGCTGGTTTCCTCTGATAATGAGCAGTTGTGGAATGTGCGGAGTTAAACTTTGGGTATTTTTGTTGTCATTGGAGTGCTTAATCACTGTTCCACCTGGGTTTCTGGGGAGGAACAGCCGCGGGGAAATACCTTGGTTGCTACAAAATAGAAAAAGACTATCCATCAAATAAATTGATCCTCCTCCACAAGACAGATTCAGATTGACTGCAACAATTGATTCAAGCATAGGAATGATGGTGAGGCTAGGATAGAATCAAGCAGTATTTTATTTAGAATGGACTTGTTGATACCTAGTAACAACTAAAACAGCAATGAATGATCCGAACACCTAGTCCAAACAACCTTGGTTGAGAAATACTAGCAGCCTTCAAGTTTTTAGTACTGGCCATTCCCCTGGTGGTGCCATGGGTAAGCACTTGCCTGCCAGCTTCAAAGTTGCTGTTAGGAACCTACCAGTTCCTTTAAAGGAGAGAAGAGAGAGCAATCAGTTTCTGTAAAGATGACATTGTGGTCTCTAGAATTGTTAGTTACCATTGACTCACTAGCACATAGTGCCTAGTTTGAATGCTTTGTTATCCTTACTGAAAGTTCCTAAATAGAGACATACCTACTCTACCCTCCATCTGCCCTCCGCCCCGTGGGCATTTCCCTGCATTGCCATTGTCTTGCCATTGGTAAGGAGAATTCCATTAGACTATTAGATTTATGGGCTGCTGTCCATGGAGGACTGTACTCCTCTACAATTACAGTCCCACTGTGGCTTCTGTGCTGTAGGCTTGCAATAGCTCTTTGTATTTCATGATGCTGTTCTGCTCCACATTTCTTCCCACAGCCCTGGCCCTTTGTGTTGATGGCTTCTCTGCAGCACTCTCTTAGCTCGGACGCTCTAATCGTGGGCTCATACTGGACTGACGATGGAGTGACATAGTCAATCAGCTGATTAATTCATTCTAAATTAATCATTGAATACCTATTATATGCCAGTAGGTGTGATGCTGTGTGCTGAAAATAAAAGGATGGAGATAGTATGTATATTCCCTGTCCTTGTTAAATTCTCGGTCTGGAAGGATTAATGGTACACAGAGGAGATCTTTATTTCCATCAGGAGACATCTTTGCTGATTTAGAACAGATATGCATGCTTCCTGGGAAAACATCAATGGTTTACTTCAGTCCCAAACCAAATACCAAACACATATTTTTGTTGCTTTCTAATATTTCTTCTCAAGATAACAGTATACATTTTTTTAAGATTCCATATGCATCCAATTCTACTAGGACCTCAGTAATGTACTCCATAGAAACAGTGTAAATAGACAACAATTTGATTTTGATTTACATGCAAATTGTTAATTTGAGTCCTCATGCTGCTATTAGCCAAAACTTTATTCACTGGGTGTATCAGATGGGAAGTCATTAATTGTGAAATAATAAAGTAGCTAAGCAATGATCAATATCCTTGATAATATTCATACTGTCACTCTTGTCCCATTACTAATTACTTTGGGATACAAAGATTAACTAGCGAACCTTTTAAAGTCTGTTTTAGCCCTCTCCTTTGTAACCTTCACACAGATTCAGTCCTTTGTTGATAGCAGTCAGTAACATAGATTCTGACCTAAACACTTTATTCCATAAAATCATCATCCACTTATGATATATCCATGAGTAGTATATCAAACACAAATTTAATCATGTTATTTTCTCATTGCTAAAGAGATTAAGACTAAACTACTTAAAATAGGCTGTGCACTTGTCTGAATCCAATTATATCTCTTCAGTGATCTCCAGTCAAGCACCTAGGAGATTAGTAAAGTTGGGTTTAGAAACTGCTACCTGCTACTGAATAGTTAATTCCAACAATCCTGAAGAACAGAGCAGACCAACCCCATAAGCTTCAATGTTTTAAACCTTACAAAATCAGACTGACAAATCTTACTCCAAGAAACAGCCAGTGGATTCAAACTGCAGAATTTTTTGTCTACAGGGAAGTTCTTAACTTAGGCACCACCAGGACTTCAGGTAGATTTTGACATAAATGGTGATTGTTCACTGTGTTGACTGGACAATGTGAGCAATTCAGTTACCTTTTAGGGGAAGGGGTGGTTAAAGAAGTATGCGCTTTGGTCTGGAAGGTTCTTCTGGTGGGACTATTGGGAGACACATTTGTTACAAGCAGGATGAAGCTTTTGACTTTAGCTACCTTCAAGTCACCCTGACTCCTGGGGATCCCATGCACAGTGGGGCCACATCTGGAGGGGTCCTGTACTGCTCTTCCACTCAGTTTTAGATCAAGTCATTGAAACCCATGTGAATTATCCCACCTGACTTTGAGAAGTAGATAAGATTTCCTTATCTGGAAATTCCACTAAAACATGGTCAACACCAGAGGCCTCCCAAGCCCCCGCAGACAGTGAGTCGTAAGGTCACCTGAAGTACGCTAATAGCAAATTGAACTAGGTTATTCCACGTAGATAACAATCATTCTACCACGCCCAAGCCAGCGCCCCAAATGTATGATAGCCAATTTATTGACTTCAACTAATGACAATTCCATGGAAGTGCATTGCACAGTGTTGAATGAATAATTTTTTTTTTGTGGGCATCACTGCTCTCCAGTGGTGGGAGTAGAGGCCCAGCCCCACTGCTGGAATTGAACCTCCAGCCCAGTGGGCCGCAGTCCCATGCACAACCACTACGCCACCGGGGCTCAGCCCCAGTGACTAATTTTTAAAAGTAGACTTTCATACTTTTCTTCAAAGGCCCATCTAGGTGAACTTGACATTTTGTTCTTTCAGTCATTAGCATCTAAATATGCTAATGTTTGAACTATCCAGAAACTCTGCACCTAAACTTCATATACACACAATTTTTTCCTGACAATTTGAAATACCATATGCTAATAAACATAACAATTGGATTTATAAATCTAAAACTTCAAACATTGAAAAATTGAGAAAACCTTTTCAATATAAAATTTAAAACTCAATATTTTAGAAATGTTTTGTGACATAGTGCCTTTATATTTGGCTGCTAACCACATGACCAGCAGTTTGAAACTACCAGCCACTCCAAAAAAGAAAGATGAGGCTTTTTACTCCCATAATTAATCACAGACTTTGAAACCCATGACTGTTGCTTTGCTCTGTACCATAGGGGAACTATGAGTTGTATTCCACTCAATAGCATTGAGTTTGAGATTCTGTGTTAGATTGTGTGTGTGTGTGTGTGTGTGTGTGTAGGTGGGGTCGTGTAATGAACACATTCACTTTCCTAGAGAAATAACTCAGCCTGCAAGTTTTACAAATAACCATGGATTCAGGAGAGCCAATGCGGTTATCCAAGTCAGGAAAAGAACTATTGTGAACACCTGCAGGCTGTCAGGATTCTGACAAAAGAAAGCTGTAGAAGAGTGTTAATGAATAGGGAAAAGCAGAAATAAGGTTTGTTCATTTTAGCAATAAGGTCTCTGTGGGTCAGAGGAAAGAATGTGATTAAAAAGAATAAAAAAAGAAACTATAAGGAGTCTAAATTGGAAAATATGTCCTTGCTTTAGTTTTTGAGTTTCAGAGAATTTAAAAGAGATTCTTGGCACTTGAGGCTGGGTTGGAGAGAGTACAATTTCTAACTGTATTGAGTGTATTTGAAATGCTGCACAGGCAAACACTATGACTTAAATCGTATGACTCTGTAGCTGCTTATTTCTAGGGAATTCAGCAAAACATACAGGTATACGTTTTTGTAGGTTATATTGCTCTTGAGGATGTATGATCAAATCAGAACTGTTTTCAGAACAGTAATTTTATTTATTCAACTAAATAGTCATAATTTAATAAACCAGGGTGGCTTCCTGATTTATGAAGTGGACTGCTAACTGCAAGCTCACCAGGCAGATTCACCAGTTTTTCCTCAAGAGAATGAGGAAGATTTCTGTTCCTATAAAGATTTATAGAGTCAGAAAAACAGAAAATAGAAAATACCATGGATATTTTTACTTTTCTCCATTGTCTGTTCAAAGATTGCTTGGATTAAAACAAAATATGGACAACATTAAGGAGAATAAGAATTCCAGAACACTACCTTCTGCTCATGGAGAAAATGTACATGAAGAGGTAGCCATATAAACAGAAACAGAGACTACTACATAGTTTTAAATAAACATCTCAATTAGGGGTGTATCTTTTCACCCTATTTACTCAATTTTTACTAAGCAAATTATCCAAGAGCCTGGAATATAAGAAGAAGAGAACAGGATTAAGATTGGAGAAAGGTTTATTAACAACCTGCAATATGCAAACAGTATTTGAAACCCTTGCCGATTAAACTGAAGGACTGCAGCCTTCTGTATGGGTTACAACTCATTGAAAAGAAAAACAAAATCCTCAATACAGGACCAGGAGAAAGCAACAAGACACGTGTGTGGGGGGTGAGAGGGAGGGGGTGATTGTCATTGTCAAGGATGTTGTTTTGCTTGGTCCAAAGCCAATGCTTATGTAAGTTGGCATCAGTCAAAAGAAAAAAAAGATCAAATGAAAACTTTATAAGGTGTTGAAGAGCAAGAATATGCCTTTGAAGACCAAGGTGACCTTGACTGAAGATATGGTATTTTCAATTATGGCATATGCCTGTGAAAGTTGGACAGTTCATAAGGAGGACTTTAGAAGGATTCATGCATTTGAGTCATGGTGTGAGAAAAGAATACTGAAAGTGGTGAGATGTGTCAGAAGAAAAAAAATGTCTCTTTGCAAAGAAGCACAGCACAGCCAGAATGATCCTCAAATTAAAGATGGCAATATTTCTTCTCATATACTTGAACATGTGATAAAGAGACATCACAATTGGTAAACTGCAAGACCATTGAAAATGAGAATGACTGTACAGAAGATAACATGGCACAAGAATTTTGTGGCAGTCATGTGCTTATGTTAATTTCATGATTGAGATATAGGGGTGGAGTCTAGCCAGTTAATCTGGAGATAGCCATTTAGTGGCCAATGAGGCCTCCATGTGGGCATGGCTTTCTCCTGAGACTTTTGGGAAAGCTCAGGATATTTCCCTCGTGGAGATGAGAAACTATCTCACCCAGTTGTTGGGAGTTAGTCTCAGAGACAATGAGCTATGGACCACACAAGTTGGCAGCATCCCCGGAGCTGGAGGAACCAGAAGAGAAGCCACATTGCCTTACCCTGATGAAGTCAGACTTCTGAAGCTGGAGAAGCCACGTGGAGACTCCTGCCAGCCCTGAGTTGCTTCTACCACCACTGGATGCTGTTGATGGACCCTGAGCCCTGGAAGCAAGGAGCCATAGGGAGATCCCAGCTAGCACGGGGACTCTGCAACCTCTGGCCTATGACTTCACGAGTTGGAGGGAGATTTCTGTGGACTGATGTCGGGCATATGGGCTAATATTGGACTTATTACTTTGAACTGGATTGGGTTGGTATGCTTTCTTAATGTTCTATTCATCTTGTATATAAACCATACCCTTATATCCATATGCATGTCTATGGATTTGTTTCTCTAGTCTACCTGGACTAACACACATTTCTACAATGGTTCCGACGTAACAATGATTTTGAGGTCAGCGAGTTCTGTTGCACAGTGATTTGCCATGAAGCACAACCAACTTGAAGACATCTAAGAGCGACTCATGTATCATCTAACCACAAAAGCTATATATATATATACACATATATATATAAATATATATATTCAGCTCCTGAGAGAGTGTTGGCTTTAATTACAAACATGCTTCTATTGATAAAATTTATCTTCCTTTTCCATCTGTGCAAGATTTTCAATAAGAAATCCAACCAGCATGCAAACATTTCTTTTGCATTTTGACTCTTGTTCTATTACTGAAATTATTAGATAGATGGAATTTGTCTGTGTCAAGTATCTTGAATTTGATATGCAGTTTGAGTCATTAAATTTAAGTAAAATGTTAAATGTAAATAAAACATATATAGTTATATAGAAAAACATAACTAAATGATGTAATATTTATTTCTATTTATGTGGCTTGTGGTAAATCAAACTTTTATATAAGGATTTGCTTATTTATTTTTCTTTAACTTTGACACTAACAGATAATTCCAAGCATTCTGAATTTTCTGGTTAAGCATTTTGCAGTGGAATTCTGCAATAAGGTTCCAGAACTGTATCTGTAATTGTATTTCTTGTTACAGATTGGAGTTAAGAATTATTAAACTAACAATATCTGGAGTTTAATGAAATGTGTCTAAAACTGTTATATTTAGACTCTTGATGATCTTTGGATATATGGGGTTATCTCATGAGTATTCAGTTGTCTTAAACTCATACATGTACACACATATTTTTGATCTGTAGACTCTATTATGTAGAATAGGAAAGAACATATAAAAACACTATTAGGACTGAGAGCTAGTTAAACGCAGCATATTATTCTTCTAATTTCTGAATATTGACTAGGATAATAAAAGTAATAGATATCAAATTATTGGTGGAAATACTGGGGATAATTTTTAAAACTTATAAAATGTGAAATCAGGATTAAAAATTCAGTTGCAATATAATTGATGGAGGCCCTATTGAAGGTCTTACCAATATATATTAGAACAGAACAATAACCTGTAGAGTTTCATTGTCTGTGATCTTTTGAAATGAGATATCCAACACTCTCTTCTAAGCTGCTTTTGGGTGAATTCAAGCTACCTACAAACAGTCATTGAGCACTTAATTATTTAGTCTAATGTGTACTACACAGTCTACTATTAATCCATTAATTCATTTTTATTATACAAGTGTTTAAAATAAGTGGGATGATATGAAGCTTTAAATGACTGATAAAGGCAAACGTCACTCAACATAAAAAAATCTCCAAAGCAAAAGCATCTGAAATGATGCCAGTCAAGTCTACTAAATTCAAAACCAGTGGTCATTTCACTTGGTGAGGAGGTGGGACTAATGAATAGCACTTATGCACATCAGCTGTTCATATTCTGAAATAATAAATCTATTTAACCATTACATTTCACCTCACAGATTATAGCTGGATATCTTAGTTTAGAATAAAATATGCTGCCTCCATGTATGTGATATTGTTGTCAGGAGGCATCGAATCACAATTTCACCTAAGGATGGAATCCACCCTGGTGGGCTTGTGGCTGCAACCGCAAGGTCATCAGTTTGAAACCACCGGCAGCTCTACTGAAGAAAGACTTGACTTCCTGCTGCTGAAAACTGTTACAGACTCTGAAATCCACAAGGGAGTTGCCATGTTTTGTCATTGAATCGATGGCAGTGAGTTTGGTTTGATATGGATGGAATAGACATTATTATGCACTCTTCGTATGCTCTGTTGCTCAGACAAATCTAAAAAAGAATAAGGAGTGTAAATTTGTGATTTTCACATTGAGTGGTGTAACAGGCAGCACAATAAATAACCACTTAACACTGACATTTTCGAATGCTGTTTATTCATTTCAAACACAAATC
Source organism: Nesogale talazaci (assembly GCA_004026705.1). Lineage (NCBI taxonomy): Eukaryota > Metazoa > Chordata > Mammalia > Afrosoricida > Tenrecidae > Nesogale > Nesogale talazaci. The sequence goes on along the minus strand of PVJH01023283.1, from coordinate 5,466 downwards.
AAGCAATCTAACCATCTTAAAGCTAACTTATGTCATTAGCTATAAAGGTAATGCAAGATGAATCAGCATCGTATCAGTCACTGGCCCTTAGTCCTGTTAGGCATTGTCTTTATCCATGTACTCCCTAGAGGTAGAGACGGAGAGCGTAGGAGTTGATGGCTCCTCCTTGGTTCCTTGTGCTCTTTCTAATGGGGCCTTTAGTAGGGGATCTTCCTGGCTCTTTGGTGTCACTCAAGGTCTTAACAGGGTCTCCCAGATCGGGTTGGGGAGCTTCTACGTTCTGCCCTGGTAGGTGGTTAACTTCTTTTCAGCAAGTCTGTGGTGATGCAGCATTTCTTACTGGACTTTCAGTCTCTTTCAAAATGGAGTCACTTATGTTCCCAGGTAGTATATAATTCAGCATCTTGCAATGAAGTGCCTCATCTTGCAAGGTAATTCCATACCTTGCAACACAGTTTTCTGTCTTATAATGTAATTCTAACATGCTGTCATCAAGTGGCTGCCCAGATGCCCATCCTGGAGAAAATCCTGTTTACAAGTGCCTTTTTTAAAATTGGTTCACCAAACTCAAACTCAAAAACCTAGGTGTAAATCCTGCTGAACCAACACAAACCTGCTGAATCCCAACACTGGTAGCACCCTACTATCTAGAACCTAAATAATGCTTACTAAAATTGCCAGCTAGTTCTTATTCCACCTTCTTATATTAATCTACCATCTCGTCAGTGTTTACACTGTTATTTTTGCTCTTGCTTTTTCCAAAGATCTAACAAACTGTTGATACTCTTAATTTCATATACTATTGTTGTTAATTATTACTGATAATTTTTCTGAAACTAATACTACAGATTTCCTTTCAATTACGATTATGTTTCATTTCCTTTTTTATGTTTCATTTTCACTGATGATATGTATATTCCTTTTGAGTCAAGTTGTAATGAAAATTAAGGTAAAATTATTTATTCAAATTCATGTTGCTATGTGCTTTTCTATAGAAATAGCTTATATCATTCACAAATGAGGAATAAAGTTTCGATAACACATTTGAATTTTAACTGACATAATCTGCATTTAGAGTGTGTGTTATATAAATAGCATTTTCAGATAAATTGTGGCTCCAGCATGATTTAGTACATTTCACTATGGTTACAAGGACTGCAGAAACATTGTGATATAAGTTGTGTTATGGATGTATTTCAGTCAGAAGGCACAGTACTACTTCAAGTTCAGTGCTTGAAAGTATATGACTATTTAAATCCATTAATTTTTCTATTCCTTAAATTTTTACTGCCCTTATATCAAGACAAAAGGAAAACTATAACACTTAAATGAATAAGATGAGGTCTTTTTTTTTCTTAGGGTGGTTTTATTTATCACATACAATTACTTATTCCTTGAATTACTAAAGTATATTATTTTCTTTCAATTTTAATAATTAAAATGTTTACATTCAAAAGTCTATATTTAAAGCTCATATAAGTTATTTTTCCCTTCTTAGGAAACAAAAATAAAACAATCAACAGTATTATTTCCTCTAATTATTGTTTCATAATAATAATAATAATCATCAAACAACTTTAGAACATCATTATTTACAGTAAACAGAATATATTCACATATGGTGAGTCTTTGGATGTCATGGTAGTCAATTACTTTGCAGTCAATTACTCTGAGTTCTAATTCACAGAGCTCTTACACATTTCCCAAATTGAAAATAGCTAACTTAAACTTCCTAAGTTCCGGTTGTCTCTAATATAAAAATGACCATAATTGTCAGACATAAGGATAAGAAATACATCTCAAGAGTTTGTTATCTAGTACATGCTGAATATATTAACCAGTCTCATAATTATGATTTCATTTAGTAATAATGTAAGATATATTGTTACTATTTCAGAATCTAGAGAATAAGTTAAGGTATAAATTGGTGCCTTATAAATCATATTGACTTTCCCTTTTAGTTTATATGCTTAGGCAACTTTTGATGAGAACTTTTGCATTTAATGGAAGCTTACACAATCAGAATAATCATGCTTTTACTGTTGCTGTGTCCCATTGAGTTTCATTCAACTCACAGCGGCCTACTTACAGTATAATGAGAGACTTTCTGGTCCTGCACTATGCTAACATTTGCTAGGCCTGTGTGCATTGTTGCAGTCAATGTGTCAATCCATCTGGCTGAGGTACTTCGACCTTTCAATTGAGCTTCTGTTTTACCAACTATGATAACTTTCTCAAGGGATCAATCTTGAACATAGAATGGCTAAAGCAAATGAGGCAGCTTGGGAAGGCAAAGCCATGTATTATGATGGAGTGTACGAAGTACTGCAATTAGAAAACAAAAATGGAAGAATAAATGCAGCTAAAAGAGCTCAAAAAAATAAATCAAATTCAATTTGCAGTATTGAAAGATTTCTATGCACAAAAGATTGGTGTAAGAATCACCCAAAGGTGATATAAAGAATACACAGTCTCTGTACCATAAACATTGACATTCAATCACATCAGGAGGTAGTATATGAGCAAGAACCCATGGTGCTAAAGGAAGAAGTCTAAGCTGCACTGAAAACATTAACCAAAAGCAAAGCTTCAGGAATTAGTGCTCTAGCAACTGATATGTTGTAAGAATTAGATGAAGCACTGAAAGCACCCACTTGATGAGGCCAGAACATTTGGAAAACAATTACTTCTTCAACTTACTTTACTGGAAGAAATTCACATTTGTACTAATTCCAAAGAAAGGTGGCACAACAGAATGCTCAAATTGTAAAATAAGATCATCAATAACAAATGCAAGTAAAATTTTGCTTAACTCATCCAACAAGAATTGCAGCAGTACGTTGATCTTGATAGTATATTAACAGAGGTTCAGCCTGGATCAGGAGAAAACATAGAACAAGGGCTGTCACTGGTGATGTCAGATGGATCTTGACTGAGAGCAGAGAATACCAGAAAGATGATTACTTGTGTTTTATTGACTGTGCCAAGACATTCACTGGTGTGAATCATAATACAAAATATAACCTTGAGAATAATTGAAACTCTAGAAAACTTGATTGTATTCATATAGAATTTGTACATCGATCAAGCGAAATTTCTAAAAATAGAATGAGGGACGACTGCATGGTTTAAAATCAGGAAATGTGTGTGACAGGATTGATTACTCTTACCATACATATTCTATCTCTGTGCTCAGTAAATAACCTGAGAAGTTGATTTGCATGAAGAGGAATGTCCCATCAGGATACCGAGGAAGGCTTATTAACAACCTGTGATATGCAGACACAAACACCTTGTTTTCAGAAAGTATAAAAGGTTTAAAGCACTTGCTGATGAAGATCAAGCATTGTATGGCTTCTGTATGGCTTGTATCTAAATGTAAAAAAGACAAAGACACCCACAGCTAGAACAATAGGTGACAAAATTGAGAAGACTTTGAATTGTCAGGATTTTGTCTCGCTTGGGTCTATAATCAATGCTCATGGAAGCAATAGTCAAGAGACAAAACGATGAGGAATTATGTTAATTGGACCTGCTCAATGAGAGTTCTCTAGAGTATTGAAGAACAAGCATGTTACCTGGAGAACTAAGGTGCCCTTCACGCAAGATGTGGTATTTCCAGTCACCTCATAGACACGAGAAAGTTGGACATTGAATAGAGAAGATTGAAGCAGAATACTGAAGACAATGATAATTAAGACACATCTATAGTAATATAGCATGAAAAGGCAGGTATCTTTGTAATCATTGAACTGACTTTCGATGCACAACTATGAACAGAATAGAAGGAAATCTACTCATCTCCCCTGTAACTCTTATACTCTAAGTGAAATAGAACCATATGCTAATGTGATAAAATTAATTTATTATATAGACATAGGGAGCAATACTTAATATAAGTACTGTTTTCTGCATAAACTGTGCTTGCTAATTAATCAGGACCACAATTTCGAAATAAGGGGACATTTAGTAAAATTTGTCATCAAAATTTAAAATTCAGAGGCTTTTTAGAAGAAGGAAAGGTATTGGAGTTCCATTCTTTTTGTACTCGTGATTATCAAAGTTATTCTACTGAGAACACTTAATTTTAGGGTTGTCATTTTTCCACACTTCGATAAAATAAGAAGCAAATTGAACCAGATGACATGACAAGTGTCAAAATAGCTCTTAATTAAACAACTCTAATTTGATTAGGAAAACAATATCAATATTAACTTTGACAATGAATCAGGAAAAGTGTTCCCCAAAGATAATCTGATGCACATTCATACAAATTTTGAAAGGTTGTGTATAATGTGCATATGCATATGCATATGCATATATACCTGTGTATGCCTAAACATGACTGCAAAGGTGTGTTGCATTCAGTTTTAAATATGGCCATTCTAGCCATAATCTTTTTAATTCAAACCAAATTATGGGGTATGAATGTGTAGAAATTAAGTGCTCAAGTTCTACCAAAAGCATTGGATAGCTTGCTGAAAATGTCAGTAAAATATATAACACCCTATTGGAAAGTTGCTGGTATTGTGGTCAAAGACATGAAATTGGTTTTGACTCTTATCGACCATAAGTACAGCATAACAAGACACTGTAAAGGGCTGAGCCCTGGTGGCCTAATGGTTGTGTGCAGGGACTGTGATCCACTGGGATGGAAGTTCAATTCCAGCAGTGGCTCCACAGGAGCAAAGACTGGGCCACCTACTCCCACCACCAGAGGGCAGTGATGCCCACAAACAAACAAACAAACAAAATAAGACATTTTCAAGTCCGTCACCATCTTCCCCATTGTTTTTATGCTTAGCTCCATTTAGCAGCAACTTGTGGGTATAGGACTAGACAAATAAGGTGCATGGGAGCCTGATGTGGGGATGTATTAGTTTCTCCTGAATTTAGGAATAAAAGGAGTCATCCTCAAGGTGGGAAGAGGGTAATATCAATATCAGCAAAAAAGAAAAGTCAAAAGAGGAGTATGGATTTAGGTTCTGAGTTACCTTCACTGAAACTTCTCGATTTAGAGATCTCAGATAAAAAGAGCTAGGGCACCAGAGATAGCAAGAGAAGGTGAGATACGTGGCAGAGATAGAGGAATTGCAGCAGGAGAGGCAACAGAGGTAGAGAAACTGGTCCAACATGCAACAGTTAGCTTCCTGGGCCAAGGAATGAGAATGCTAAATGCCCTCTGGAACAGGCAGCATCTTGGCAGGTGTTGTTCACCCAGGCTCATGCTTTGGGAGCCATGTGACTTGCCAGCTAACCAGAAGTAAAGCTGATGTCATGCTGACAGAGTGCACTGTCTAGCCCAAGTCATGCTGACAGAGTGCACTGTCTTTGGAATTTGATTAGCAGAGATGAAAGAACTTTGTAATACTCATCTAGACATGGCAGGAGCAAGGGACAATATGGCTGAGAGGAAGAAGACCTGAAAGAGTCTTGCTTATAAGTAGGGCTTGGAACAGACTGTCT
>PVJH01023282.1:0-28351 GCA_004026705.1 Nesogale talazaci | reverse complement strand
AGTGAAAACCATTCTTAGCTAGCTGACTGGGATAATTTTTTTTTTTTTGCCAACCCCAGGGTTATAAGCCACAGAGGCTTGGTGGCACCGTGGGTTAAGTTTTGGACTGCTAATCATACAAGGTTAATAGTTCAGACCTACCACCTGCTCCATGTGAGAGGGTGAGGCTCTTTTCTCTTCCGCACAAGGTCATTCCTAAACAAGACGTGCCGTCTCACAGACCTCACTGAGCAGTTCGCCTCTCTCCTCTAGGGTTGATAGGAGTGGGAATCCACTCCAAGGGCAGTGCAGTTTGGTGGGGGGCTTTGTAATGCCTGGTTTGGGGATGTCCCTTTGCCTGCTTCCTCATCTGTACAATGGAGCCATTTCCTGAGTGCTTACTGCATGCCGGGCCCGGTGCCCGCACTCCTCCTGCAATATGCCACTTCAGCACCCCAGGCCTCGTGGAGAGGCGTGCCACAGTCCTTCTGCACTCTGAAGGGGACAGCTGCTCGGTGCCAAATGTGAACAGCATGTCGGTCTGCCTGCAGCCCCCACCTCTTTCCTCTATCCTTCTGTTTGCACAAACTTGGGGTGGTTTCGTCGGGCTGTGTGTCCTTGGAAAGAATGATGTCTTCCTGGATCTCTGTAACATCTCTAGTCGAGGGACTAGAAGTAGCCTCTTCATGTACCGATGTGGAAGGGACCCTTTGGGCACCGTGGTTAAGTGTTGGGGACTAAAGGTCGCGGTTCAAGATGACCAGCTGCTCCATGGGAGAAAGGTGTGGCTGTGTACTTCCTTAAAGATGACACTGGTTTCCCTGGAAACCCAACGAGGGGAGCTCTACGCTGACCTACAGGGTCACCATGAGTCAGAATCAACTCCCTGGCAACAGGCAGCCATCATTTGCATTTTCTTATTTCTTCTTCATACCAACTTTATTTTTGTCCATTTTATAAAAAATTTAGAGTGGGAGAGGTTGTATTAGGAGTGAAGTCAGGGTTATCCGCCCCCCCAGCCTGCACTGTTTCTACTGCCACGAGTTTCAGAGTAACCAGGCGCCCTTTAGAACTTGTCCCTTCCTTTATCCCACATCCAGAGTGTGTGTATTGATGAGTTCTTTTTACTCACCCTCAAATTTATATCCCAAATCCATGTACTGAATATGGGAGAGAGTCAGAGCGCTACGTGTGTGTATGCGTGCTGTGTGTTTGTGTGTGCATGTGGGTGGGTGGGGGAATGGGGTGGTGGCAGCGTTGGATGCTATGTGATGTCTTAAAAGTGCACATCAGAAAAGGCCACACCCTGCATTGGTCGAACCTGGATGTCTTTCTAGGTGACCTGGAATAAAACGCAGAGTCTTACCCTTGAGTGAGTTGCTAGGTCTGGCGCTCAGGACCATGCTTAAGGGACCCCAAAGTCAATTAGCATAACACAGCCCACCAAGAGATCCTACTTTGGTAAAAACTGACTAGAGTTGAAAAATGAGCTGATACCAGGGCTCAGGTAGAAAGAAATGTTTTGAAAATGACGAGGACAACATGTACAACTGTACTTGACACAATGGATGGGTGGATGGATTGTGAAAAGAGCTGTAAGAGCCCCTACTAAAATGATTAAAACAAAACACAACAAAAGCTTCTGAGTAGCCATCTGAGGTATCACTATTGGTCTTTCCTTGTTTGGAGGGGAAAGAATAATGATGAAATTAAAAAGATGTCCCTTGAAACAATTAGCCCAATGGTCTCATGGACACACCAAAATCAGTCGCCACAGCCCGAGAGCAGAATTTCTCGGTGGTAACCGGGAATCACCACCAACTCCTCTGAAATGAATCACTTTAGAAACTACCCAGTACAGTGGAAGAAAGCTGTGGGGCAAACTCAACAATCACAAAAGAGACCCGCTCACTGGTTGTGTAAAGAGGGCTGCGTCTCAGAAACAGTGGCCTTAGGCACCTCTCAGGTGTGGAACGGAATGCACCCCTGCACCTCCAAACAGTAGATAGGTCTGTAAGGAGGAACAGTAACAACAGTGATGTCTTCCCACCTCGGAACAACCAGCCATTTGAGGCTTTACCTAAATTCAGAAGGGAAGAAGGAGGAATGGAAACGGAGCAGCACTGAACGACGTGACACAAAATGCACAGGAATTGGTGACTGTGAAACTGACCTTGTGCTCTGTGCCCCCCCCACCCCCCTCCCCAAGCACAAGAAAAGGTGGAAACAGCAATGCCTTCCCCTTGTGCACAGAATGATGCCCCAGACTCCTCTCAATGGCACCCTGGTCCTAGCATTTCCTTCTTTGATACCCACATAATAGTGTTTCTTTCTGTTCCTTTCACAACTTGCCAGGGCACCCAGCTCTGAGCCTGGCCAATTCTTCATATGGATGCTAGCCTCAAATGACACTTCCTCAGCCAGGCTTCCAGACCCCCGGCCTCCGGCTTCTTCTTACACAGCACGCTTGAGTGTCTCTCCAGCCTTAGCACTGTCTGAGCTGCCCATACCGTCTGTCCTTCCCCAGTGGGAATGTCTGCTACTTCTCCCTGCCATCTCCAGGGCTTACAGCATCTGGGCCCCAGGAGGTGCTCTCTAAATCTGGGCATGGTGACTGACGCACGGGGCTTCTATCTCCATCCTCTCTGTGGGACACGGTGAACGGCTGGTGACTTGGACTGCCCCACTACTGTGCCAAGAGCAGGGCAGCCCTGGAGAAACACGCCCTACCTGTATGGAAGAGCTCGATAGCCAGCTGGGCAGAGACAAAGGACATACCCGGACAGACCCAGCAAGGCAGGTGAGCTTATGGTTCTAGGGGAAGGTAGACTGGGTTTGGAAGGATGCCACCAAGTCGATGTTGATTGATGGCCACTTCATCTATGTGCCAGAGTTGGCCAGCATGCCGTGGGTTTTTCTGCAGGCCGTTCTTCCAAGATGCTTCTGGGGTTCTGGGGGCACTGAGACAATCAAGCTTTGGTCGGCAGTGAGCGCGTGAGCTGTTGGTACTTACTACCCGGGGTTCTTAGGTGCTGAGTTCATTCTGAAACATGGCACAACTGCATGAAGTGCTGTCGGGTCCTGTGCCGCCTCCTTGCTATTACTGCAGCCCATTGCTGCAGCCACCGAGGCTACCGATCTTGTGAGGGTCTTCCTCATCTTCATTGATGCTCTACTTTACCAGAGAGTTAGCGGGGGAGACTAGAGAAACAAATCCAGAGACACTCATATGTGTAAGAGAAAACTTTATGTCAAAGAGCAACTGCAGCTGAGCCCCGGTGGCGTAATGGTTGAGTGCGGGACTGCGGCCCCTTGACGTGGCAGTTCAAATCCAGCAGCAGCAAGGCTGGGTAGCTCCCACAACCACCAGAAGGCAGTGATGCCACCCCCTAAAAAAAAAGAGCAACTGTACATTAAGAAAACATGCTGGGCTGAGCCCCGGTGGCGTAGTGGTTGTGCGTGGGACTGCGGCCCACTGGGACGGAGGTTCAATTCCAGCAGTGGGGCTGGGCCTCCTACTCCACCACTAGAGAGCAGTGATGCCCCCCCAAAAAACAAAAGCAAAAACAAACAAAAAAAAAACATGCCAACCCTGTCCAGATCAAGTCCATAAGTCCAATAGCACCCCATCTGTCAATACTAGTTCATAAATTCCTCTTTAGATTTATGCAGCCATGCAATGATACTGAACGCAGGAAGACCACAGGCCAATGGGTGGAAAGTCTTGTGGATCCAGTGGTGGTGGAAACATCTCAGTGCTAGGGTGGGTCTCCATGTGGCGCTTCAGTTCCAGGCTCTAATTGTAATCAGCATAGCTGCATGTGGCTTGTCAGCAGGAAAAGAAAGCAGAGAGAGTCTCCCATCTCCAAGAAGGAATATAGGAGTCCCTAGACTGCTCGGGAGAAGGCCATACCCACATAGAGGCCTCACTGGCTGATTGACAGGCTGAACTTCATCCCTTCACTTTCTGGCAGGAGATTATGTAACTGTGACACTTGGTAGCATAGTGATTACACATTGGTGTGCTCCATACAAGATCAGCAGTTCAAATGCAAGATCAGCAGTTCAAATCCATCAGCTACTCCACAGGAAATAGATGAGGATTCTATTCCTATAAAGAAAACCCACAGGGGCAGTCCTACTCTGTCCCATAGGGCCGTTATGAGTCAGAGTAGACTCAATGGCAGTGAGTTGGGTTTGGGTTTGAGTTTCTACTCGAGCAAACATGCTATCCTTTTCCGGAGACTGGTTTTCCGGATGGCACATATACCTACTTGAGACGAGGGGTAGCTGGGCCAACATGGCTTCGGAACTCACTTGGAAAGTCCTACTCTCTCTCTATCCGGAGCTGGGTCACTGGCAAGGTGCACTCAACTGGAGCACCTCCTCCACCCATGCCCAACCTCCTGCTCTCATTCATTCTTCACTCCCAGTGTGTGTCACTGCCCCCTGGAGGCTGTCCTTGACGCCCAGAGCCTGTCCCCATGCCCCTCCTGACAGTGTCCCAATCCCAGCACTTGACCTGCTGTCCCCCATTCCTCGCTGCCCTGCCCCACGCAAGAACACAGGCACCTTGATCAGCACCTCGTGCAGTGCAAGAAGCGTCTGTTGACTGAATTAACAAAGACATGGATGGAAGGCGTCCAGGGAAGGTAGTTTGTCTCCTTACAGGACAGCGGGAGGAGGAGCGTCCCTTTGCACCACCCTGGAACAACCTCAGTGGGCTTGTACAGGGTCTAGTCCTTTCTGCACCCAGGAGTTCTCAGGCCCTACCACAGACTGGCTCTAGCTCTTCCTTTTGAAAAGCCTGTTCGTGAGGTTTACACTGACACCCCCTGCCCCTCCAGCGATGGCACCTCTGCTCGGATGTTTCTGCATAGTGGCACAGTCACTCAGGGTTGGCCTTCTGCCTGGATCTCCAGACCTCTGGAGCTGCAGGGAGGAAGGAGCCCTGGTGGCAGAGTGATTATGGGTTTGGCCACTAACCACAAGGCCAGCAGTTTGAAACCACCATCTGGAGGCTCTCTACTCCTGTTAAAGTGACCAGATGTCCCACTTTTTAACAATGTAACAACAGTCCACGGCATTTTAAAATTAAAATAAATAAATATATTACAAAACGATTTTTGCCTTCTACAAAAAAATTTTCTAAAATTTCTTTTGTGGGAGCATCACTGCCCTCTGGTGGTTGTGGGAGCTACCCAGCTCTGCTCGCCGCTGGATTTGAACCGCCAATTCCATGGGCCACAGTCCCGCACTCAACCACTTACACCGGAGCTCAGCCCTTCATTGAAAATTTTTGTTGCTTCATATAGACCAAAATTTTAATCAAGAACTGCCCCCCACCCCCAAACCCTGGTCAATGGTGTCCCGCTTAAAATCTGGCCACTTTAACTCCTGTACCCAGTTGCAGTCTTGAAAACCTACCGGCGGCCATCTTCCCCTGTCCTGCAGGGTCACTGTGAGTTGGAATTGACTCAAGGGCAGTGAATTTGGTTTGGGCTGTTGTTGGAACCACAGGGATGACTTCCTGCCAGAGGGGAGGGTGGGCTCAGGGTTGAGAAGGCGTGTTCCTTCAGGTGGTCCCGACAGGGCACGCAGAGGGGCAAAAGCCGAGTGGACTGGATGGGCTGGGATGATTCATCCTGGGTGGACAGGGTCCAGGTTCTGGGGCAACTGGAGAAGCCTCCTGCAGAGAGAGCAGACAGTACTCCTGTCCACCTGTACAGGGCCCCTGCTGCTCCTCCCCGCCGCAGTCCTTGAGAGACTGGGAGAGGTTGCAAGAGGCCCAAGTGCTCCCAGAGCAGGACCTCGTTCTGAATGAGGGACGCCCGGATCTGGGGCCATTCTACCAAGTTCTAGCTCCCGCCAATGACCGGAGAGCTGGCGAAGAAGCAGGTCGTGGTCGATCTCCTGGTGCCCCGTGGAAGAGTCGCTCTGATTCAGAACGGACTTATAGCAGGGATCTCAGGTTCTAATATAGGTTAAAATGATGGTCCCACGATTCACCGCCGCTACGTGGGTTCTGATTCATAGCGCCTGGTGGGACGGATTCCAGGGCTCTCCTCTTGACTGCAGCCCCGCCCTCTTTCCCCCAAAGTAGGATCAGCTGGCGGGTTCAAACCACCGACCTTCCCATGAGCAGCCCACTGCTTCATGCACGGTGCCACCAGGAGGACTCCAAAGAGGGAGCACACTGGGTGCCCTCTGCCTGGGGCTCCCCTTGGGGCTGGTGGATCCTTCAGCTTCCCCTTTGCCCTCCTCTCCGAGGGGGGTTTGACAGCTTTATTTCTGAGTCATCCCTGGCTTGCAGGAAGTGTCAACGTGTGTGCTATGTGCTAGTGGATTCAAATTTCTGCTTTCCATCCCTCAGGGCAGGGATGACAGATCCTCGGAGCTCGCAGCCACTCCCACTTCCCTGCTGCTCAGATCTCATTAACTGATGGCGGTGCCCTGCCTGCGGGGCTGCTGGATCCTGGGAAGACATGTGCCTGCCACCCTCACTCGGAAGGCGATTCTGCGATTTCTGCGTGGCTCATGGAGCTAAAGCCCTAGACTGCTAATCCAAAGACTGGGGCTTTGGGTCTCCCAGAGGCACCTTGGAAGAAAGGCCTGGCGATCTATCCCTGAACTACTGCCACGGTGACAACAGTCCGATGCTGCTCACGCCTGCCTTTCCCCTGGTGTCTTCCTGTGGTAGCCCACGGAACGAATGCCCGCACCACGTCGCAACCCACCCTGCTGGTGCTGCCGGAGGGGGGTGTCCCTTGGAGACTCAGGGCCAGGACTGGGGTGAACTCAGAGCCTCTGGCACGAGGCTTCCATCCAGGCGATCTTGCAGACGCTCTTTAATTCACCGAAGTGTAGGAAAAAGTAACAAGGATGGTCCTTGGAGGACTCCAGTGCAGCTGACCCAAGTCAAGGGCCTCCTCTGCATGGAAGCTGGAAGAAAGAAGAATAGATGCATTGGAATCGTGAGCTGGGGAAGCATCTGGAAAGTACCATGGATGGCTAAAAGGACAAGTGATTCTGTCTTGGAAGAAGTACAGCCAGAGTGCTCCTTAGAGGCAGGGATGGCAGGAATCCATCTTTCATACTTTGGACCTGCCAGGAGAGACCTGTCCCTGGAGAAGGACCTCATGTTTGGTCGAGGGCAGAGAAAGAGAGGCCTGCTTGCAGGAGATGGGTTGACACGACGTCCGCAGCAGTGGGCTCCAGCATGGGAACCATGGGAGGGTGGTGCAGGGCGGGAGATGCTGTTCTGGTGTGCACAAGGTCTAGATGCGCTGGCATGAACTCGGCAGCACTAACAGCAGCAACACCAACATACACCCATTTCCTCCGGAGTAAGACTTCCCTAGAAAAGGGTGCCATTGCTAACAAGGACGATATACAATATGACCATCCCGGTTCTAGAGGCATTCATTAGCTACAGTCTAATCCCAGCTGGGACACGCGGCTGCCCGTGTGACTTTGGCAAGTAAGGACAACACAGACCTCCCAGTGCGCCGGGGCGGACGACATGGGTAGCCAGGCAGCTCTACTTCCTGACACAGGGGGCGCGATGGTGGCTCTGAGGGCAGAGGCCAGGACACAGTTTCTGACCTCACGCAGTTGACATTTTGTGACTGGGTCCTTCTTCACGGTGGAGGCCTGTCCTGTGTGTCAGTACAGCAGCATTCCTGGTCTCTGCCTACCAAAAGAAGCCAGCAATGCTCCCCTCCCTGTTTGGGCAACCACAACTCTTTCCAGAGAGTTCCCAGTGCCCCAGGCTGCAAAGTGGAGCCCCGTGGTGATTCCTAGGGGAGATGCTGCAGAGATCAGGCCATGAGGCAGCAGCCGATGGAGAGTGGAATAAAATTGTCTGTCCCTCTTCTCATGGAAGACTGCACAGTCAGCCCCTCCTGTGCGGCCCCAGGAGACGGCTTGTCTCTGCTAGAGGCCTCCTTCCCAGGAACTTCCTTCCTATAGTCAGCTCACACACACACACACACACATACACACACACACACACACTCACTCAAAAGAAGCACTCGCACATGCAATAAACAGTAGAAGGAAGGAGAGACGGCAAGATGGCAGACGGAGGGCGAGGAAGGAGGGCTCTCATAAGTCACTAAAAGCACCTCTCGCCCTGGCCAGACTCCAGCGCTCTCGTCTCTTGGGGGCCTCTGCTGGCGGAGTCCAGAGTTCTCTACCCCTCTTCTGAGTGACTGAGGGAGGCGGCACAGGAAAGGGGTGCCATGGGAAGGGAAGGCACCAGGATGGGTTCCTAAGTCACAGAATTTTGGCCTCCTTCCCCCCAAACAATCCACGGGGATGCCTGCCCACCATGCCTCTAATCCTCCTCAGACACAGACTCCTTCTCACACTCTAGGCCCAGTTACCACATCTGTGTCTAGAGACCTGGGCTGAGCTTCTCCCTGGTCTCCCTGTGTTTGATTGGACTCTTCCAGAAAGTGCTTCCGGGGAAGCAGTGGGGATGAGCTGCTGCAAAAACAAACTGCATCGAACCATCTCCATCTGCATGAGCTCAAAGCCTCCGAATCAAACTCAGAGCCGGGCCGGCCGCTCAGCCACCCTCCTCTCTGGCCCCCTCATGGCCCTGCCTCCAATGTCTTTCACATGTTCATCTCGTGCCCTGAACTCAGAGCTAGTGTCCACACGGTAACCTGAAGTCCCTCCTCACAATGTCCATCACCATATCTTCTGCAGAAACATTCCACCACTACACAGTTATTCTAAATATCCCGTTCTGTAGCATGGTCCTTCCTGGCCGGCCTGAACTGAGAGCCATGTCTTCAGACACCCCTCCTGCTGTGGAGAGCCCCCACAGCACTTTCTTTCTTTTTTGGGGGGGGGGGATCACTGCCCTCTGGTGGTGGGAGTAGGAGGCCCAGCCTTGCTGCTGGATTTGAACCTACAACCCAGTGGGCTGCAGTCCCACGCACAACCACTACCCCACTGGGGCTCAGCCACCCACAGCACTTTCAACTCAGAATGATCTCAGACTTTTGCTGACTCCAGCTGACTCCCCCTGGAATCTAAATTCTTCGGGTTCAGAGACCTGCCTCCCTTCATTTCTCTATCCCAGGGCCCTGTCGGGTTCAGAGCAGGGGCTCAATAAATATTTGCCGAATTGGCAAGTGACTGCTTAGCTGGCCTCAGGAGCCTCTTCTGCACTGTGCTTCTCTGTCTCCCTGCAGGCCTGATCCTGTCTGTGCTCAGGAACCCACACTCAGTGCGGGTCTCCCCGCCCCCCACCCACGCAGCCAGCCCAACCTGCAGCCTGAGGATGAGCAGGGGGCAGGTGGTGACCCACGGCAGCCTCAGGAAGCCAGCAGACAGCCAGATGCCTGAGGTACATGACAGCAAGTCTGGCCCTGGCACAGTGCGGTGGATGCTTTCCCCTGTGGCTCTAACCACCTTCTTCACAGACCCTGCCACCATGATGGCTTCAAGAGTTCCTTCCCGCCCTTCAATGGTCTGTTTGTGACTCTTTATGCCAGGGACTCGTTACTGTTTCCAGGCGGGCTTTCCTCAGAGGGAGGACACCACTCCCAGGGCCCATGACAGCAGGAAGGGGAGGACCCCCACCAGCGTCCTCTGGACCCAAGTCCCGTCCTGCCTGGCCAGGCGAGTGTCCACAAGAGGGCGCGCCAGGTCACGGCCACCCCTGCTCCCCAGGGGCCGCTCACTCCTGGGACCCGGGCTCTTCTTGTTCCCTAGGCTCTTTCTCCTTCTGTCCAGCAGCTCCTTCTCCTACTCAGTCCAGCCCCTTCCACACACCCGCCTTGGATCCCAGTCTGTGGTTTGCCCGGGTGCCAGACGCCAACAGGGACACAGACACCCCCAGGGGCGGGTTGTCCCCCGCAGGGAGCTCACCAATCAGCCTGGGATCCCTGAAGCTTTCCGGGAGCACTGCCAGCAGCCAGCCTTGCTGCCAGTGGGGCTCCAGGTAAGACTCGGCAGGCCCTTTCCCTTGGAGAGGGCATTCCCAAATGTCACCCCCACCCTGCCACTCACCACACAGTCATGGGCCACAGGCTTCCTAAGATGGAAACCAGACACTTCTCACTGAAGGGTGGCCTTCAAGGCTGTGAAACGCAGTCTTAAGAAGTAGGTTACCTCTGCTTGGGCCTTTATGTGGGGGAGAGGACCCTTACCATCAGCTGTTACAGGGCGTCCCAGCCCCCTGACCTGTACATTGCTAAGGGTCTTGTAAATGGGAAGAGTCCTGCTGGGAGCCAGTCTGTGAATGCCACCCTCTGCTTCAGCCTGCCACTCCAGGCGACTTCACCCTGTTAGACACACTGAGCCCCGATAGCAACGCCCCAGCCCTGCGCTGGCAGCCCGGCTCTAATAAGAGGACCCAAGTCACGTCAGCGGCTCCCAGGAGGTGACAGGTGCCGCACATGATGGCCGGGGCATGGAAAGGACGTAGTCGGCATTAGCAAGGGAGAATGAGAATATCTCTGGAACTGAAAGGAAACATTGTTCGCTCTTAATTTTTAAAAAAACGTAGGGAGAGTGGCCGCATGTGGTCCACCAAGGAACTGTGCGCATGGAAGTCGGCGCACAGTGGTGTGTGGGTCCGTGATGCATGTCTGAAAGGACACGGCAGCCGTTGGCCTCCGTGGGAGATCAGGAGGACTGGGGGGGAGAGAGCATTTCTCTGCATACGACTTCTTGTTACGCTTACACAATGACGCTCGTGGAAACATCGCTTACTTTAAACATGTTTTTTTTTTCTTCTTTATGTGCCCTGGGCATAAATGTCACTTACTTTAAAAATGATTTATTTTCTTCTTTATGTGCCCTGGGCATGAAACAGCTCTGACCACTATCTAGGCAACAAGCTAGGATGAACAAAGGGCAGCCTCTCTGCCCCTGGCTGATAGAAGAGCAACCACCAATCAGGTGTCTCTTTGCCCATAGCCAGGGGTTTAAAAATGATTTTTAAAACATTATAAAAAGGGAATCTTAAGGCTGAGCCCCGGTGGCTTAGTGGTTGTGCGCGGGACTGCAGCCCTCTGGGATGGAGGTTCAATTCCGGCTCCCAGGAGCAAAGGCTGGGCCTCCTCCTCCCACCACCTGAGGGCAGTGATGCCTAAAAAAAAAAAAAAAAAAAAAGGAATCTTAATGAAGGGAAAGTAAGATAAACGGGATAGAATCCAATCAAGGTTAGGAGAGGACCCAGCTAGGGGCTCTTTCTCCCTCCCTCTCTCCTTCCGCCACTGCGTCCCCTCCAGCACCGTGCATCCCTCCTGTGAACTTGTCACTGACGCCTTCATGCAGGCACTGGGCCACGGTGCTGGGGGACAGAAGCGACAAGCGCTGCTGCCCTTGGGGGAGCCAGAGGCTGTGAACACAGAGTCACCCACACGGGTTACTAGTCTGGCACCCATTACGAGGGAAGGCAGCGTGCCAGCAGAGAGGAGGAAGGCCTGGCTGGGGAGGGAGAGAGGTTTCCTCTGTAGGGCGTTTTGTTAAGAGCCACTGTGGGGGGTGGGGGTCAGAAAGGTATTTCTGTTTTTTCTAATGCTGTTTTTTCTAATGATCCATAGTTCATGTATCATATAATTCATATATCATACAATTCAGTGGTCGAATTATGTTAAAGAGTTGCGCAATCATGAACACAATCAATTTTGGAACATTTTCTTCGTTCTTGCATTCACTGTTTCTACTAGAGCCGGTCTCCCCTCCCTCCCCCCTCCCCCCCCAATAAAGAGCTCACTGAAGTCCAGATACACTCGGCGTCCTAGTCCTCTTGACAAGCCACATGAGACTAGGCTGATGGAGCCGGAGCCCTGGAGCTGGAGGAGCCACGCAGAGAGCGACATCAGCACTGAGATGCTTCCACCACTACCTCTTTGTTTGTTTGTTTGTTTTTTGGGGCATCACTGCCCTCTGGTGGTGGGAGTAGGAGATCCAGCCTTGCTGCTGGATTTGAACCTCCAGTCCAGTGGACTGCAGACCTGTGCACAACCACTATGCCACCGGGGCTCAGCCCCCACCACTACCTCTTATAAGCCATCACATCGCTGTCCTTCCATGTTCCTCTTCGTCCCCTGAAACAAAAAGAAGTATCAAGGAGTGAGGGCAGGTGAATAACGTGCGTAGGGCAAGAGACACATGCTGTTTTTTGCAAAACATCTGACTCACTTGAGATGACTGTGTGAGCAGGTACATTGTGGTGGCAAAACCAGCCCCCTGTCTGCCACAAATCAGGCCTTTTTTTTTTTTGTCACACACTGTTAGGCAATCTTTTTAGAATCTCTGAATAAAAAATGTGATGAATAATCTGACCCAGTGGAATGAATTTCAAATACACTCTCTCCCTCACATCAAAAAAGCAAATGAGCATTGTCTTGAATTTTTATTTCACTTGATGTGATCTTTTTGGGCGAGGTAATGACATCTTCCTCTGGCTTGATTGATACTTACTTTCGGGATCATAAGAATAGCACTGAGCCCCGGTGGCGTAGTGGTTGTGTGCGGAACTGCGGCCCACTGGGATGGAGGTTCGATTCCAGCTCCATGGAAAAAAAGCCTGGGTCACTTCGGAGCTGTTCTTTCAAAGCATGGTATGTTTAAATTGACCATCTCTCTCTCTCTCTCACACACACACACACACAAAAACCAAAGTTTGAGTGAAACTGCTTTTTTTTTTTTTTTTTTTGGCATCACTGCTCTTTGGGAGTGAAACTGCTTTTACACCAAAAATTCACTGTGACCAGAGAACTTTCCTAGAAGATGCCACTGCATGCACTAACTCAGAGTCAGTTGCTCCTCGCAGGAAAACACATACTCTGCCTAGTGGAGCTTTTTTTAATTTTTGTTTTTGGGCATCACTGCATTACTGCCTCTGGTGGTCGTGGGCACTACCCAGTGCTGCTCCTGAGAGCCGCCGCTGGATTTGAACCGCTAAGTCCGTGGGCTGCAGTCCCGCACTCAATCACTTATGCCACCGGGGCTCAGCCCCCTTGTGGAGCTTTTAAAAATTTATTTATTTTATGTGTGTGGGGTGTATCCCTTGTAATAGACCTAAATTTAGATGAAGGAATGGTATCAGAGTTTACATTGTGGACACTCAAATTTTAGAATCACTGGATGACAGTGTAAGCCCTTTTGTAGGGTCCCCACATGGATTAAGCATCTGGTTAATTCCGTCTGACCATAGTTGAAGAATGTGAATAGCATTGCTATCATACAGAGAGTATTTTAAAGTCAATTATGGAACATATAGTTAGGTTAAAACATAATGCCTTCTCTGGTCTCCCTTTTAACCCATTTAAAAGTTGTTTTGGTTTTCAATATTTTCTGCTTTCTCTTTGTTTGATATTTTTCTATGTTTTGTCTAGTCATTGATGTTGGGATTTTTTTGTTTGCTTTGTATGATTTTGTGTGATTGGCTTTTGTTGGTTTTCTGTATGTGAAATCCAGGATAGGTAGATCTATAGAGATGGTAACTGGATAGGGACATGACAAGAGAAGATGGGAGCACGTGAGGGGGTTAAAAACAAACAATGAATATGAGAAGAATGTTCTGAAATTGATTGTGGTGATGGCTGCACACATCCTAATATGATTGAATGATTAAATTGCATGATAAAAATAAATTATATGATATATGAAGTATATAACAGGAAAATGATTTCTTTTTTAAGAGAGCATGATGGAGGCTCTTGTGGTCCAAATCAAGAATGCAGGGAGCGAGAACGGTCCGGCTTGTGGCCAGATTTTATTCATAAGTCACAGTAAAGAACTCAGATTTAAACTTTATTCTAATAGCAACGATTTACCCCTGAATGGTTTTAGTCACTGCTGAGATAAAATCTGAGATCAGGGAGGAAGCAAAACAAAACAAATCCTGCATGATTCCCAGGCCTCCCGTGGGCACTGAACTGTGCTTCTTTTCCGGACAGCTCCTGGTTTTCCATGTTAAGTAGTTCTTTCTTTTTTCAAGTGTTCCAACATTTGTGTACCTGTCCTAGGTGCTGGTGTGGACTGAACATGGGTTCTGGAACAGGACCTGTTGGACTTCAAGCCCTGCCTCTGCGGTGTGACTATGTGTAAGTAGCTCTCCCTCTCCGAATACCTACTATTTTATCTGTAAAAGGCATCATAGGAGGCTTGCTGCAAGCTCATTGGGAAACCTGAAGAAAATTCCACAGAAGAGGCCTGTGACCAGCTATGGAAGCAGTCTCGGCCCTACTTTCTAACCTTGCTGTGAAGCTCAGGTGTGGAGAATCAGAGAGGCTAAGGGTTCAGGGCTTGCTCCCGTGAGCAGCCTTGACCTTCGAGCTGCCTGTTCCCTGAAATCCTGACTTGGGGTTTACAGCCCTTAGAGCAAAAGAGGGCCACAGGTATAATAGTTCGGCTTTCCCATTGGCTGTTTGGCGCCAGTGTGTCCTAAGTCGAAGGCTCTTAGGGAATTAAGGGATGGGGGATGGAAGTGGGGGAGAAGCCATGGCCCTCCTCTCGGACTGTGGTTTTGGTGGGGCGATGATAAGGACTGAGTCTTCTCCCTGGCATGGGGCCCAAGGCCTCCCATCCAAGGACAAGATTTCAGGAATGATTAGGTTGCTACCTTGATCAGGATTTGCTGTCTCAGCACACCTTTGCAGCACAGTCCCGGCTCCAGAGGGTCAATGCCATCTGCCTTTCCCCAGGAGCTATGCACACAGGTGAACAGACACACATGCACACTACTCTTTCTATGTGTACCCGCAGTCCTCCGAGTGCACATCACCCAGCCCCTTGCGCATAAACATTCATGCATTCGCACATATACATACTCACACTCCTTAATTGACACAAGGGAAAATGCTCACACCTACTTTCCCATTCAATACACACCACCGCTTGCTGGATCATTTTTCAAAGATGATAGCCTTTAATTCCCTTCTTCTTTGCATTGTGTGCTGCTTCACCCATCCAAAGATGAATTCATTACCTCCCCCCGCCCCCCGCCCCCCGAGTTGTTCGAGGTAGAAGTACCACTCTGAGATTTCCGGATCTAGGTATTCGGAGAGCTAGCTGGTCCAGCAGGAGCTGCAGTGGTCTGTGGATTAGCCTGGGGCGGCCAACGGGTCAGTCAGGCATTCAAAGGCCTCTGTCACTCTGCTCCACGAGAGAAAGATGAAGCGTCTGCTTCCGTCACGGCGCCCAGCCATGGAGCAGATCCACATGGTCTGACCTGGCTGCTCTGAGTCAGGGGGACTCAATGGCAGTGCGTCTGGCAGCTGTTGCTGCTTCCATCTTCGAAGCTGGCTGCTCTGTAAGAGGCCACCACACTGAGGAACCCACGTTAGCAAGGAGAAGAGGGAGGGAAGCGGGTGGAAGATCACTGGTCCTCAGAACAGGGCGTGAGCCCCCTCAGCAATCTCAGCCCAGTCCAGCTGCCTGCTGACGGCCTGGCCGGCACCCCGCTGATTTGCGTGGAGAGGACCACCTGCCGCATCTTCCCCAAATTCCTGGCCCACGGAATTGTGGGACTTAATGATGCTCTGTTGTTTTCAGTCACTGGGTTTGGGGATTGCTTGTCAAGCACCCATTTTTATTGTGTGGTGTGATGAGTCTGTCCTACTCCAAGTGACCCTTTGGGTGGCAGAAGGCAGCACCGCCCGGCCCAGTGCCCCCTCCCGATGGTTGTGTTGCTAGAACTCACTGCTGCAGCTAGGTGTCAATCCTTCCCTTGAGGCTCTTCCTTTGTGTTGTTACTGTTGAGGCCCAGCCTTGCTGTTGGAATCGAACCTCCATCCCAGTGGGCCGCAGTCCCGCGCACAACCACTACGCCACCGGAGCTCAGCGCAAATTCATTTATAGTTGTCAACACACACCGCTGCCAACGGAAAGCTTGGCATCTAGAGTCCATGCAGAGGCACATGACAAGAAAGACCTGGTGTTTTCCTTCTGGAAAACATGCAATTGAAAGCCCAATGGAGTGAGCAGGCTTGGACTCTAGCTACACCTGGGGTTGCCATGGCTGGAGCTAGAGGGACCAGCTAGAGGGGCAGGCAACTCCCACACATGACACTACAGACATCAGCGTGCCTGGGTGTTGCGAATTTGAATTCAGAGGCACAATAACGATCACCTCAGTGCCTGCTTGAATTTCCTCCTTTCCCCCCAACGCCATCGGAGCTGGCAGAACACTCGGGAGGTAGTAAGCAAAGAGCCTTGCAGAAGCAAACACAGCCGAGAGGCCAGGTCAGGTCGGGCCCAGGGCTGGCTTGGGCATGCATAGAGGTCAGAGGTGCTGTTTCCATCACAGTTCCAGGCGAGGCTGAGAGCGGCTGCATTCCCTCCTCAAAGGTGGGAAAGGATCACCGAAAGGGCTGCGTCTGGATGTGCTGAGTCAGTTCCAGGTCATGGCAAGCCCATTGCTGCAGCCCCTGGGCCAGCCCCTCTCCTCCAAGCTCTGCTCTTCGCTCTGACCCTCGACGCCCTGAGCTAAGGAGAGGCTCTCTGGAGAGGTGCTGGGCCAGAGTACTGCCCTGCGGTTGGGAGAAATGCAGTCCATTCCAGTGACCTGGGACAAGTCACATCACCCCACTGACCCTCAGTCTCCTTATCTGTCACGGAAGTTGATGATCTGATGAGATAACCTATCTGGGGAACTGAAGGGTGCGGCCCAGCTCATTCTTCTCCCAAGGGATCCACCCCTGGGCAGAAAACAGCACCTCTGACCTCTGGGTTTCTATACATGCCAATTCAGGACCAGGCAGGCAGTGGGCAAAGTGCGGGGTTGTGGTGGGGTAGGGGCCCTTAACACTCCGGCAGGCAGTGCCCCCTCTGACATTCGGGAAGCTGAGGTCGGTGTCGGCTCAGAGCCCTGCTCTGCCACCCCCTCTCTCCAGCAGTGCCCAAGGAGAGAACTCGAGAAGAGGCTGCTCCTGGGTTTCCTCAGAATTTCCCATCCTTTCCATCATTTTACCGCCTGCTCCAGATAATTACCTTTCTCCTGTTTAGGAGCTTAGAGCAATTGTCGTTTCCAATAAGTAGAGACTTAATAAGGCTAAATTATAATGAGTGTCCTGCAGAATTACACACCGCATTAACACCAAATGAGTTCATTAGGAATTCATTAGGAATGATTCCTGTGGCTGCCACTGGAATTAATCACCATTTGCCAGCAGCAGGAGAGGAGAAGATGAGTAATTGCAGGGAGCTGGATGCAGACCTTTTGGCCTCGGACCATGGCCCTACGCAATATTTCCCATGGGTCCTGGTCCGTGTGGGTGTCTGGAAGCGGGGGAGCTTTCTTGCAAGTCCCTGGGTCTGCTTCCTGCTCGTCCTTTGGCTCAATGGCTGTAGTCAGTGATCAGCTTCTCCACAGTGGAGGAGGGAGCTGACAATGCTAGTGTCCATCTCTCCCTCTATAAGAGTGACTTCCTCCCCGGTTATTGAGGGGTTACTTCTCCCTGAGCTCTGGGTGTTTACCACAAGGTCAGCAGTTCAAACCCATCCCGACCCCCAAAACTTTCCGTGGGAGAAAGATGAGGTTTTTCTACTCCCCAAAAGATGTACGTTCACTGAAAACCACAGGGGCAGTTCTCCTCTGTCCTGTAGGGTCACTCTGAGGCCAGACTGACTGGATAGCATTTTTTATTGTTGTTGTTGTTGGGCATCACTGCCCTCAGGTGGTAGGAGTAGGAGGCCCAGCCTTTGCTCCTTGGAGCTGGAATTGAACCTCCATTCCAGTGGGCTGCAGTCCCGTGCACACCCACTACGTCACCGGGGCTCAGCCCCAGCATTGTTTTTTTTAACTATGTGTGGCCCAGTCAAGTTCCTCCACCCACCTCACCCACCTCGAGGTGTCTTTACTAGTCGGACAGGACTTTCTTTCTTGGTAATAGTGTGTGTGTGTGTGTATACTAACAAAACATTAGCGATTTCCACAGCCTCCACATATACACATTTCCTGGTATTTTCCTTTTTCTGCTGTTTGCTATTGCTATCCTTGTAGTAAACTGTCCTCTGTGATTCTGGACTTATGGTGACCTCACGCACCATGGGACAAAATGCTCACAGCATCCCCACAATGGGCCAGAGAGGGGACAATATACTCTGCTGTCTTCCACAGTGACTTCATTGGCTGGTGTTTGGAAGTAGACCACCAAGGGCTCCTTTCTAGTCCATCTTAGTCTGGAAGCTCTGCTGAACCTGTGCAGCTTCACAGTAGCATCCACACCTCCTCGTGGCAGCTGCTGGGACTGGAATCCGGATCACCTACCTGAAAGGCAAGCATGCTACATGGAACAGCACTGCCCCTGTTTTGTTGGTTTACTTAAGAAATAAGTTTTACTTAGGCATGCCTTAATAATTCACCAGTTTAAATGAATCGATTTGAAGTATACAATTTAGTGTGCTTTGGACAAAAGGAGGCAGTCGAAAAGCCACATCACAACCCAGACATTGACTATGTATCTCTCACTCCCAGAAGTTCCCTTAACCCCTTTAGTCATCAGTCCCCTCCCCCACTCTCACCCCTGGCAAGCTCTGATCTGATCTCTGCTTTGCGTCCGTCTCCTTGCACTTAGCATAACTTGCTTTTGTTTTTTGAGATGATCTACCCAGATTGTATGGTAGGACCCCTGATGGCATAGCGGCTGTGCATTGGGCAGCTCACCTCCAAGGTCAGCATTTTGAAACCTCCAAGGGAGAGAGATGTGGCTTTTTACTCCTGTAAACAATGACTGGTCAATATTAAAAAAAAAAAAAAGAATTCCTGGCCTGCCACAGTATAATTCTCTCCAGTCCCCTTAGGGTCTGAGTTGGAATCAACTCAGTGACAGGAGGATGATCTTGTATGTATCAGTAGTTTATCCCCTTTCCATGTTAAACATGCCCACTGTATGGAGATCTCAACATCTGTTACTCGCTCACTGGTTGATAAACATCTGGGCTGTTTCTACCTGGAGGCTATTCTGAGTAAAGCTGCGATGGCTATGCACATGCCAGTTTCACTGGGACGTGGGTTTTCATTTCTCTTGGATTCTACTGAGGAGTGGGGTTGTTAGGTTATGTGGTAAAAGAACAGTTAATTAAAACAAAACAAAACAACTCCTGTTAAACGGTTTTCCAATGTGAGTGTCCTATCTTGTACTTCCACCAGCAGAATGGGGGCCCTAATGGTTCCCCGTCAGCACCTGCATTTTCCCATAGCTAGTCCAGCACTGCCCAGGGAGCTGGACAGCTAGCAGGCCAAACCCACCCCCGGCAGCTCCTGCAGAGACAGAGGAGCCTATCCGCTCCCATAATGAGTTACAGCCCCAGAAACTCTGTGTCAGAATTGCCTGGAAGACTGTGGGAATCGTCGTGAGCAGTGGTTTCGTGTCAGCCACCATTCTCAGGAGCCCTGGTTACGAGCTGAGCTTTGAAACACAAGATTAGCAGTTGGAAAGCATCATGCGCTCCTTGGGACCAAGATGACGCTTGGTGCCCCGTAAGGCTAGACTGTCTCAGAAACCCAGCGGGCAGTTCGGATCTCTCCGTGGCAGTGAGACCTCTTTCCAAGCACTTGCCATCTACAGTGAAGCTCTGAGAGCTGGAACGTGATGAAAGAGCCTGTGTATGTGGGTCTTGCAGGTTTTCCTCCTTGGACAGGGTGCAGCGTTGCCTAGGTCTTCATTTGCATTTTTCTTCTCCGACAGACTTCTTCCTTATGCAGGTCCTAATGTTCGCAGATTTTACTTTTCTGAATTCTTGAATCTTCTCAGAGGCCTAAGCAGCCACCCAGACTAACCCATTACTGTAGAGCCGATTCCTGCCTTTCGTGGCCCAATGGGACAGGCTAGAACTGCCCCATAAGGTTTCCGAGACTGTATCTCTTTATGAGAACAGACTGCCTCATCTTGAGCAGGCCTCCTCCTCTTTCTCTCACGGAGCACCTGCTGAGTTTGAACTGCTGGTCTTGGGGCTAGCAGGCTCCTTGCCACCACCAAGGCCCCTTAGGATCCTACTGAAAGAAACCCAATTTCCTGCCATTGAGTTCAGTCGGACTCATCGTGACTCTAAGAGGGGAATTCATTATTAGATCAAGTAAGTATCCTGGCACTAGAGGTGAAGTGACCTGTCCCAGGAGATACAGCCAGGACTTTGCTGAGCTTGGCTGAGCTGGGCCAGGAGTAGAATCCAGAATGAGGATGGAGAGCGAGTGGCTGAAGGTGGTTCCTTGGGTGATGGTCACCCAAGGAGCCTGTCTCTTCTTTCGTCCGCCTAGTGCGAGCTTGAGATCTGTGGGAACCGCTTTGCATGCCCTCTGTGATCTAGGCCAGTTCTTTCCAGAGACCGTGTCTGTCACTCCTGAGGGAGCCCAGCTAATTCCTGACCCAACCAGCGAACCCCATAGGCATCGAGCCGATTCTGACTCATAGCGCCCCTTAAGGACAGATGAGAACTGCATTTTAATGTGCCCCGACAACATACATCTTTCTGGGAGCAAAGCCTTGTCTTTTCCCCAAGGAGTGGCCACTGCACCACCAGTCCCTTTAACAAAGTGCCTGCAAAACTTCTCGTATGGGTTTCACTCATAACTGTCATAGCAGCCACACCAAAGGATGGATCAGGCTTCCTGTTCTCCAGCTGAGGGGGGGAACAATCAACCAGTTGCTGTCATGGTGGCCTCCTCTGCATCACATACAACTGTGCCCGACAGGGGCTTCAAATGCTGGTTTTCAGAAGAGGATTGCCGGGCGACTCTGGGGGAACGTGTTCCTCCAACTTTTTTGTAAACTAATTGCTTTCAGCACGCTGCTTTTACCAGCACTTCATTCTGGGCCCTTGTGCGTAGTGCTTGCAGGAAGACAAGGCAGGGCTAGGTCAATAAAAGGGCTTCCTGGGGTCAGGGAGGGTGGCACATGAGCTGGGCAAGGTCTTTGGAAAGAGACGGATGCAAGGGACAGGTTGGGGCTGTCTTTCAAACAGACAGTCCCTTCCACTATTGTCCTCTCCATTGAGAGCAGCTGGTCCTGATGGCTGAGTTAGTACTGCAAGATATCACGGTGAGGTGTGTGTGTGTGTGTGTGTGTGTGTGTGTGTGTGTGAAGCATTGTCATCCCTTTCTGTCTTTGTGTTTTCTGGTGGAGGTCAGGATTCCCTTTCCAGCACAAAACTGAAAAACCTAAATACCCTTGTCCCTGCCACTTCCTGCAATGAGAATGTCTGCATGACTTGGACTTCGCCAAGCAGGTATTCCACGGAGACATTGTCTCTCCAGCCTGTGATGTACAGAGTCAGGGACAAGAGAGTCCATCTGGTGGTGGCCACCATATGCAGCGAGTCCATGTCACTTGCGATAGGGGTATCAATTGCCCTGTCCCACTTTTGGTGGCACTGACAGTGGTCGCCTCACAAGACCATTTCTGTGATGCAGCTGAGGTTACGTTTCTAGTAACCATCCCTGTCTGTCTTCCAAGCCTGACATTTTTGGTGAGCGAATTCTCCTTTCAATGAGTAAATTTTCTTCTTACATCATTGCTGTTGCTTGCAACGAAGAGCCCAGGCTAGGGAGCCCGCCTTGCTGCACAGCTGACAGGATCAGAGCTGGATGTAGGAATCAGGATAGATCAATCTCAACTGCTTTGAATGCTCTGTTGTCAGAGGACACATGGGCCAGCAGATGGAAGGTGGTCTGCAGAGAATGAAAGTTTCCAGAGTGGGGCAATTTTTTTTCATTAGTCACAAATGTCAAATACCAGCAGTTGAATAGGAGTCAATTTAATAAATTTCCCCATTGGCCCAAGCTAGCTTCGATGAGTTTCTTAACTTTCAACCTCAAAGATTTGTGTCTATAGCAGACAGAGAAATGCCATTCACTCACAAGTCACAAGTGGAACACAGATTGATGCAGACACACACAGAAGTGGAAAACCAGGGTCTTCCATCTGGCAAAGGCTGTTTCAAGCGAGGAGGCTGCCCTGCGGACCAGTGGTCACAGCTTTCTCCATGGGCTCTCCCATCTCTGCGGTGGTGTCTTCAGCTGGCTGATAACCCCGGAGCATCATCCCGAAGAACTTCTACCACAACTCACTCATCTCAAAGACACTATTCATGTTCATACATAATCTTGATCCGTGGCTTCCTTTTTTTTCTTTTTTTTGTGGGCATCACTGCTCTCCAGTGGTGGGAGTAGGAGACCCAGCCCCACTGCTGGAATTGAACCTCCGTCCCAGTGGGCCGCAGTCCCTCGCACAACCACTACGCCACCGGGGCTCAGCCCCCTTTTTGTTTTTCTTACCATGTAGTGCTTCCTATCTGGGGCAATTCCTTTTTAAAATTAACCTATTCAACAGTAGGGGAGGTGTTGGCTGAATGATGGCACATCTATACTGTAATTTGTGACCTGGCCATTAATAATGGGGGTTGGAGCTGGGGGAGTGGGAAGGATGGAGGAGATCTGATATGAAGTTGATGTAGGAAATGGGAATGGGATCCACCAGCAATGAGAGGAAGGACTATGAGACCAAAGCGCTGCTGAGGGAGGATCATGGATGGTGGTGGTGGAAGTTCCCCCATGGTGCTTTCCTTCTATTTGTCATCCTAGAGATGGTAGGTGGGAGAAAAATGCTTGTATTGTCCATGGCTAGACCCTGGGACATCAGTTGGGCCAAAGGATATGGAGGGCCCTGAGAGGAAGGAATACATCCATTGCCTGCACAGGGAAAGAGGTGGCATTAAAATATCGAGAGAAAGGAGAGAGCAGAGAACAGCAACCTTGACTGAGTGCTCATGGATTTCTCTTCTGCTCTGCATTGTTATCCCCTAGACCAGAGGTTCTCAGCCTTCTGAATGCCACAACCCTTTAATGCAGTTCCTCATGCTGTGATGACCTTCAACCATAAAGCTGTTTTTTGGACATCCCTGCCTTCTGGTGGTGGGAGTAGGAGGTTCAGTCTTGCTGCTGGATTTGAACCTCCAACCCAGTGGGCTGCAGTCCCGTGCACAAACACTACGCCACCGGGGCTCAGCCCCATAAAGTTATTTTTGTTGCTGCTTCTTAACTGTCATTTTGCTACTGTTACGAATCTTCATGTAAATATCTGATATGTAGGATGTATTTTCATTGTTACAAATGGAACATAATTAAAGCATAGTGATTAATCACAAAAGCAATATGTAATTACGTTTTGTTTTTGTTTTTTTGGGCATCACTGCTCTCCGGTTTTGGCATCACTGCTCTCTGGTGGTGGGAGTAGGAGGCCTAGCCCCACTGCTGGAATTGAACCTCCATCCCAGTGGGCCGCAGTCCCGCGCACAACCACTATGCCACCGGGCTCAGCCCTGTAATTACATATTGTGGAATATTTCTTTCTTTCTTTCTTTTTTTTGTGGGCATCACTGCTCTCCGGTGGTGGGAGTAAGAGGCCTAGCCCCACTGCTGGAATTGAACCTCCGTCCCAGTGGGCCGCAGTCCCGCGCACAACCACTATGCCACCGGGCTCAGCCCGGAATATTTATTTCTAATGAAAAATAAATGAACTTTTGCCTTGAAGCATGGTGTAGCATGGGTAAGTCTTCATGGGTATGTGGGCATATCTGCATGTAGGTGGGCCCACCTGGAGACAGATAGAGGAGTGGTGTCTTCGTTCCAAGACCATCAAAAATATGTGTTTTCTGGTGGTCTTAGGTGACCCCTGTGAGAGTCATTGGACCCCCAAAGGCTTGACAACGACTGTTCTAACACAAAGGCTGGTGCCAGTGTCTAGGTAGAGTTTGCATTTCATCAGAGAGTCAGCACATTCTATGGTAGTAGCAATCATCTCTTCATGTCAAACTCATGCTTCATTCAGAAGAGGCTGTATGACTTTTGACCAGCCATCTAATCTTTCTGAGGCTAGACTTCCTCTTCTGCAAGTACTGTTAATAGCAATTTACTTGGGAACTTATTGCCTAAGTTAAATGGGATCACTCCTTGATAACGGTCAGAGCATCAATAGACTCTTGAGAGATGTCTCACATTGCTGCACTAAGTTAGAACACAAAGACAGGACCTAGAGTTGACCATCTGGGAAGGCAGTCCTGTGTTTCCACTTTCCAATTGAGAATGCCATCTCCCAGTCTCCATGTCCTCATCTACACAGTGAGGGTAAAGCCAGAACCGGCCTACCAGGCTCAGTAAAGCCGTCAGTATAATCTTACACACTGCCGGTACTCAACAAAGGCTGCTTCTAATCGTCTCCCCCAAGGGAGGTGGAGGTGGAGAAGCCCTTGGGCGGAGAAGACTTTGTTGAGGGTGGAACTGTGGATCTGGACGTGAGGAAGTGGGGCTGTGGAGCAGACAGCTGGACATGCATGCACACAGGAGAGAGGCCCGGGATGTTGTCCTTGGGGCTTCCAGTCGGTTCCAACTCATAGCCTCCTGTGTGCAACAGACCCAAACTCTTGGGCGCAGCCTGCGGCACCCCGCAGCCGTTCTTCTCTTGGGGCCCTTGGCTGCAGTCACCCGTCAATCCGGCTTTGAGAGCCTTCTTCTTCTATTGCTGCCCCTCTCCTGTACCAAGTCTGATTTCCTTCTCCAGGGACTGGCCTCTCCTGACAACATGCCTAAAGCACATGAGGGGAAGTCTCGGCGCCCTGGCCCCCAAGGAGCACTCTGGCTGTACTTCTTCTAGTCCTGGGATAGAGAGACTCCTTGAAGGGCCATCCGCGGTCAAAATCAACCGCCGGCTGTGGAGCCCACTCTGACCCTCGGCGACACCACGTACGTTCCAGTCCAGCTGTGCTCCATTGGGTTTTCTTTCTTCCTTTTTCCATTGAGTTTTCAAAGACGAGTTTTTCTTTTTTTAAATTATTTTTAAGTGTTGTTGACATATTATTTACACTTCACACAGCTCATATCACCACCACCACAATCAATTGTAGATCTTTTCTTCATTCTTGGACTCATCATTAGCCCCGCACCACTGCTTTTTTCTGAACTAGACTACCAGACCTTTCTTCTGAGCTC
The DNA here is from genome assembly GCA_004026705.1 of Nesogale talazaci. NCBI lineage: Eukaryota > Metazoa > Chordata > Mammalia > Afrosoricida > Tenrecidae > Nesogale > Nesogale talazaci. The sequence goes on along the minus strand of PVJH01023282.1, from coordinate 3,414 downwards.
CCCAGCGGTGGATGCCAGTCTTGATGAGCAGCTGAATGCGACTCTGACCTGCGTCCTTCATGCACCATGCGGAGTTACCCAGCGATGGAGCCTGTGAGTCCACAGGCTGACCGAGGGCAGCAGGGGCATGAGTGCCCAGGGAAAATATGAGAGGGAAGCCTAACCCCAGCGCATTTGGCTCGTGGAGATGAAGACTGGCAAAGCCGGGATCAGATGCAGCTATCCTGCCTGGAAGCACTTCCTCAACACACTCGGGGACTCACCGAATGCTCCTGATAACCTTGGGCCCATTGGGCCCATTGCCATCCTCCTTTGGTAGACCAGCAACCTGAGTCCCAGGCAGAGGCCACACAGCGGTGAAGGGGTGAGCTGGGATTCAAGGGCAGGCAGCCCAGCCCCCGAGCCCCCATTGACTCCGTTTCTCACTGTGGATTGAAAGAAACTGCTGACCGGACTTGGCAGGGAATTGTTGGGCTTTGTCGCCTCTGCCTCTTGAGCACAGCGTGAGAAGCTGTGGGAATCCACTGCCCTCACAGGGCCCATCTGCCTTGATATTCTCCGATCAATTATTTCTTCCCCTCTAAGATCAATTCTGATTAGCATTTCGGATTTGGGTTTGAGTTCAAACAAAGGAAGGAAGCTTGATCAAGAAATCGATAAGTCGGACACTTGACAAGGACAGAGCATGTCCCTCACCCCGTGGGGGCCATGACCTGCACCCCCACTCTCTTGCCAGGCCGTTACACCCAGTGCTATGGTGACTGATTAGGGGTGGGAGCCAGAGTCCAGTATGGAAAGTTGGGTGGACCAGAGCGAGTAGCCTTGAGAATCCGTCTTTATCTCCATTGGGACATAATTATTCCATCGGTTCAAAGGCCCCATAAAACCTTACTGCTCTAGCGAGGCAGTGTGAGTTCATTGACCCCTCCTGGAAGGTGTTCAGCGCCTGTCTGAGCAAGCAGGTGAACCCTGAGGTGAAGAGTGAGAGGTGGGGTGGGGTCGGAGGGAGGCATAGACTGGATCCTCCAGCCTTCAGAGGAGGAGCAAGGAGGTCGCCTGAGCCAGCAATCCTGGCACCAAGACTGCCCTGCCCCTGCCCACCACTCCTCTCCAGCCTCAGACATGACCCTGAAAGAACAGCTGTTTTAGAGGAACGGTTCGGATGGGGGCAGAAGGAAATCCTAGGAGAGGGCGTTCAAAGGTTTTCCGGTCCCTCGTGCCAGTGTTGTTTGGAGTTTCTCAAAGATAGTTACCCACAATCATGGGGACGCTTGTTGGGACACAGATTGGGGGCGCTACTGCAGACCGAGCCGGTCAGAAATTCTGAGGCAGGGCCTCTGCACTGCCAGTGGAGTCTGATGTAGACCTATTACCGCAGGATGCCAGTGCCCAGCGGGTCCCAGCGCCGCCCGCTCTACCCAGGAATGGGCTGCAATCTTCTTGTGACATTGTTTGTGAATAGCTCGATTCAGGCTGAAATAGACAAAGCATCACCCAGAGCAACAGACAGGCGGTCTGGCTCCACTGCCAACTGTCATTCACTGAGGGTCACAGTCTGTGCTAAGGACTTGAATCGCATCACTTCACGTTTTTATTTTTTATTTATTTTTGTGTGTGTGGGCATCACTGGCTCTGGTGGTCGTGGGCGCTACCCAGCGCTGTTCCTGAGAGTCGCCGCTGGATTTGAACTGCCAAGCCCGCGGGCCGCAGTCCCCCACTCAACCACTTACACCACCGGGGCTCAGCCCTCACTTCACTTTTTAAAATGTGGTAAATCTATAGAAGGCATTTCTCTTTTCAACGATCTCCACATCTCTCTCCAGTGGCATTAATTATGTTCATCATGCTGTTCAACTATCACCCTTCCCTCTTCCCAAAGGACTCCATCACCTTCAGCAGGCGCCGAATCAAATCCTCTTTCCCGTTCCCTCTCACTTGCCTCTGGTGGCCTCAATGTACATTGGTCTATGGACACTTGCCTACTCCAGATACTTCACAAGAGTGGGGCCACACACCTTTTTTGGGGGGAGAGGGGGGGGCTCTTTTGGATTTATTTCACCGGACCTGTGCTTTCAGTGTTCATCCACAAGGTAGCCTCTAGCAGGGCTTCTGGCTGAGGGAGTCGTGGTCCACTGCGCGCCTCCCCATTGTAGAAGCCCGTTCATCTGCTGACACACATTGAGGTGGGTTCTACTTTGTTGTCTATTATGCTGAACTGTTTGGCACATACCCACAAAACCAAACCTTCTTATGGGGGGCCCCATTTTCCTCCCTGCTTGGGACATACTCTCCTTTCATTACACAGTAACACTGAGAGACAATTGCTGTTTACTCCCATTTAATAGTGAGTAAATAAAGACTTCTGCTAAGAGCCAGTTCCTCTCACAACAACCTTCCCTGAGCTGTAGGAGACTGGTCAGGTTAGTGTCCTTGGGATCCTAAATTATCCTAAGGATAGAGTGTTTGTTGCATTTACCACACCAGAGGGTGATTACCTATTCACTACTAGGTTGGTTCTCCCACAAAAGTTGACATGTTGGGTTGGTGCTTTGAAGTCTCCCAGAGGTGCTGTGAAAGAAAGACCTGGCAACCTGCTTTTGAAAACTAAGTCATTGATCACCCAATAGAGCACCATGAGTAGCCGTGAGCTGCAGTCAAGGGAGGAGGTGGCAAGTGGAAAGGTACAGAGGTACTGACTCTGTGAAGAGGTTGTGCGACCCCAAACCCAGATTCTCCCCGAGGTCCTTTTAAACAGATGGCTCAGACAGGATAGAGGTTTCTGCAGGGACAGTTGCTCTAAGTTGGAGTGACTGGAGAATGTTCCCTGGACAAGGTAAAGTGGGAAGGACAATGAGGACTCCAGGAGACTGCCTCCCCCTCGAAGCCTTGCCCCAACTGCTGTCATTTTATATCTGACTGGCCTGAAGTCCAGGCGCTGCTGTTAAACTCCTTTCCTTCAAAATCTGCAGGAAGATAGGCTATGTTCTCTTGGCATCGATGACTGGATGAATGAATGATGTATTGTTTAGTTTCCATTGAAGAAATAAGATGTTTTAATGTTCATGATCAACCACTAAGGGGGCAAAAATCAGGGCACAAATCAGTATCTCAGAGCTATATTTTTGACACAAAAGAACAGGGAAAATGAAAAAAGAAAGGATCGGCAACAAGTTTGTGTTCATGTGTCATGGGTCTGGGAACCCGCTAGAAGGTTTTGGACTGAGTTGAACCACATCTGGCTCAGAAAAAATGAGATGGGGTGGGGTGCAGAATGCTCACCTGTTGCCTTTTTTAAACAATGAATGCTTGGCTTTTGCAATGGAAAAATCAGAATTCTCCATGGGTTGTGGGTAGTTTACATATCTATATCTATCTATCTATCTATCTATCTATCTATCTATCTATCTATCTATC
>PVJH01023281.1:0-35098 GCA_004026705.1 Nesogale talazaci | reverse complement strand
TAAACATTCTGATGTTACAGTATGTTGTAAAATGTATACTGTATTCATACATTGGTCTTTGGGATAGAAATGAAGCTTGAGATCCCATGATAGAATTTTGTAAGCGATTTCTTCATGATGAAGACCTTTGCAACAATCTAAACAGTGACTATACACATGCACGTTACCAGATGGAATACATGGGACTCAAATGGACTACACTGTGGGAAGAGACCTTGGAGTTGCTCAATCTCAGCATCCAAAACCAGGCGAGGGGCTGACTGTGGAACAGACCATCAACTGCTCATAGGTAAGGGCTCATTGAAGTGGGAGAAAATTACCATAAGTACACAAGAACTTAAACCTGACATTGATTGTATCTCACCTGAACTTGAAGAACATCTTAAGAATAGATTTACATCATTGAACACTAATGACCCAATGAAGAACATCATTCACAAAGAATGCAAACAAGCCAATAAAAAAATTGAGGAATGTTGAGTGCAGGACTGCAGCCCACAGGGTTGGTGGTTCAAATCAAGCAGCAGCTTTCCAGGAGCAAGACTGGGCTTCCTACTCCCACTAGGGCAGTGATGCCACACAACAAAAATTGAGGAATTGCTGAGCCTTGGGGGCGTAGTGGTTGAGTGCGGGACTGCGGCCCACTGGCTTGGCGGTTCAAATCCAGCAGCGCCTCTCTAGGAGCAAGGCTGGGCCTCCTACACCCACCAGGGCAGTGATGCCAAAAAAAAAAAATTGAAGAAAAAAGAAAAGATCAAGGAGGATGTCTGCAGAGACTCTGAACCTTACTCTTGATCATAGAGCTGCTAAAGCAAATGGAAGAAATGATAAAGTCCAAGAACTGAACAGAACATTTCCTAGGACAGCCTGAGAAAACAAAGGATTATCATGAAATATACAAAGAACTGGATTTGGAAAACGCAAAAAAAAAAAAAAAAAAAAAAAAGAGCATGATCAGCAGATCTCAAGCTGAAAACCTGAAGAAAAAGATTCAAATCTCAAATTGAAAGGTTCTGGGGGGCTGAGCCCCGGTGATGTAGTGGTTGAGTACGGGACTGCGGCCCACTGACTTGGCGGTTCAAATCCAGGAGCAGCTCTCCAAGAGCAAGACTGGGCCTCCCACTCCCACCAGAGGGCAGTGATGCCCTCCCCGCACCTCCCAAAAAAGAAAGGTTCTGTGCGGAAAATCTGAACCTTTCAGGAAGCATCAAAAGAACTGGTAGACATTCAACCATTTAAAGAGGTAACATGCTGTACTAAAGGCATTAGTGAAAAAACAGACTCCAGGAATTGATGGTTTATTAATTGGAATGTTTCAATAAGCTGATAAAGCCCTGGAGCCACTCACTCACTTATGCCAAGAAATTGAGATGAGAGCCACATGACCAATTGACTACAAGCTATCCATATTTGTACCCATTCCAATGAAAGGTGAGCCAGCAGAATGCAGAAATTATCAAACAACACCATTATCGACCTATTAAAGTTGCTATAGTACCTTGACAGGGAGCATATCTTAAACTGAAAGAACCTAACAGATTGCAGAAATTATCAAACAATTTTATTCATATCACAAAAAATATTGAAAGTACTACGAGGGGCTGAGCCCTGGTGGCGTAGTGGTTGTGCGTGGGACTGTAGCCCACTTGGCTGGCGGTTCAAATCCAGGAGCAAGGCTGGGCCTCCTAATCCCACTAGAGGACAATGATGCCCTCCCTCCCCCGACAAAAAAGTACTACAAATTACCAGACGAACAAGCAGATCCATCTTGGAAATAGCTCAGCCAGAAGATTCCTTAAAAGCTAGAATGTTGGGCTGAGCCCCGGTGGCGTAGTGGTTGTGCGTGGGACTGCGGCCCACTGGGATGGAGGTTCAATTCTAGCAGTGGGGCTAGGCCTCCTACTCCTACCACTGGAGAGCAGTGATGCCCCCCCCCCCAAAAGCAAACAAAACAAAACAAAACAAACAAACAAAAAGCTAGAATGTTGAGACTTCGTTTCATGTACTTTGGACATGTCATTAGGAGAGACCAGACCCTGGAAAAGGACATCATCTATGGGAACGTAGATGGACCACCAAAAAGAGGAAGATCCCAGTGATGCCCCCCCCCCCCAAAAAAAGGAGGAAGCTCCTTGATGAGATGGATTGACACAGTGGCTTCAACCCTGGGTTGAAAACTTAGCAACCTCTGTGAAGATGTCACAGGACTGGGTAGTGTTTCATTCTGTTCTTCGTAAGGCCACTGTGAGTCAGATCAGGCTCAAAGGGTATAACAGCACCAACAGTGGTGCGTTGCACTCAACTCTGTGGCAACACACAAAAACCAATGATGACATTTTTAGGAACATTATGATTTGGTTGACTTTATTTTGGTATCTTGCAGTTGGCCACAATAGGTTTTATTTTTACTTTTTAATCATTCTATTGGGAGTTCTTAGCTATCATAGCATCCCATAGTTCAGTCCTCTCTGACAGTATTGTACAATTGCTCCCGCAATCAGTTTCCAAACATTTCCCCTTGATATCAGTTACCCTTTATCCCCTCCTTCCCCCAGGAACCTTTATTTATTTATTGTTCCCTATGGCACTTTCCCCTCTCCCCATATCTGACACAATCCAGTATAAGATAGAAGGAGTCTTGTAAGGACTCCTGTAAGGAGTCTTGGCGACACAGTGGTTAATCCAGCAACTCTCCTAATGGTCTGATTCTGTGAATATGACAGTCAAGTAAGCCCCCGAGACCAGTGCTTCTCAACCTGCTTCGTGGAGCAACCCTTTCATGCAGCTCCATCTGTGGTGGTGACCCCACCCATCAAATCATTTTCACTGCCACATCCTAACTGTAATTGTGCTATGGGGATGAATCGGGCAGCCCCTGTGAAAGGGTCGTTCCACCCCCAAAGTGACCCACAGGTCGAGAACTGCTGCTGCGGTGTATTTCTACTCCGTCGTACGTTGGATTAACTCTTACCTGGTCACAGCAGGAGTTTTTATATCTGAGCAAGCCAAAAAGTATTGCTACCAGACTTGCAATTCATACCTGCTCAGATTTATTCCCAGTAAAACATGTCTATGTGGTCACTGGATGCCTGCAGACAAGTTCTCTCCGTAAGACCCTGGTTATGGTGCCTTTTGAAAAAACTCGTTGCCATCAAGTTGATTGTGACTCATAGGCAACCCAAGAGACCTGCCCCACGTTGGTAATTATTTACAGGAGTAGTGGTCACCATTCCTCACAGCCACCCAAGAGCTCTGCCCCTGTCGGTAACTATTTACAGGAGTAGTGGCTTTCTCCTGTCCAGAGGCTGGTGGTTTTGAAGGGTTGACCTTGAGTTCAACAGCTCCAGTCGTAACCGCTGTGTCATCGGTGGCTTCTGAAGGAATCTGCTGGACCAATTTAATTCAGGGCAGAGCAGTCGGCTTAGAAGGGTTGGATTCCAAAGGGTAAATCTTGACGGATTTTATCAAAGGCCACAGGATGGTCACAGGGGCTTATTGGGAAGAGGTGTTAAGAAACTGAAAAATGGCAGCAGTGAGAAAGAGGCCAGGAAAGTTTTGTTGAGAGCTATTCTCTTCTTTTCATAGGTGCCTGCTCATTCTTTGAAGGTAGCAAAGACTGTCCTGGGAGAATTCTCTGAGAAACTTTACTCCTTCTACCTTACACACCTGGTCTTGGGCCTCCAGACATTTTTTTCATTCTCCGAACTCTAAGAAGGTCAAAAAGGAACATGTTTTGAGTCCCTTGAGGATACTCAAACTGTCATTTTGACGTGGTGCTATAAGTTGAAGCGCCCGGAATTTTTTAGGAAAGGGTTGAAGAGATGGAAACACTGCCTTCAGATATATGTAGACCTAGATAAATGATTTGTTGAGAAACAATAGCTTCCCCTTCTGAGAGTTTGGTTTAGTAAAAGTCTCCATGGTTATTTTATAGCAATACTTTTTGACTTACTCTTGTACTACAGAAATCAACAAACATCACAAACCAGCCCTCTCATCTCCCTGAGAATTGGTGGTTAAAGATCCACCAGCCCTTGGCTGAACCCTAATGGCCCAGTGGCTGTGTGCGGGACTACAGCCCACAGGGTTGGCAGTTCAAATCCAGCAGCAGCTCTCCAGGAGCAAGGCTGGGCTTCCTACTCCCACCAGGGCAGTGGTACCACACACACACACACACAAATACTTGGGCAACTTGAGTGTAGCTGTGGAGATGAGATGTATACTCAAGAGAGGGTTGTAAAGTCAGCTAAGCTTCCAGAAGCTAGCCTAACGATCTCATTGGTGTTGTTCTGACCGCCAATCTACCTGCAGAAGAATTCAGATGGCAGGAGTCAGCATGGGCTGACCATGGCTGAGGGGTTAGGTGCGGTCGAAGCGGCAATGCCCAGAGAGGAGTCTGCTGGTGGTGAGCGAAGAAGGTAGGTTGTGAAGTCAGCGTCTGAATTCTGACTCTTCCACTGAGTGGTGTGCACCCAGTGGGAATGACTACACAGCCTGGGGACTCTAGAGAGGGGTCTTTCTGTCTACCACGGGGTCATCGTACGTCCGAATGGCCTGTGGTGTATGGTGTATGTACAGAGATCACGTTGAGGAGACCCAGGCTGGAGACTGGCCCACAGGGCTGACTCCTCTGTGGGAGGCTGGCACTGAGCTCCCAGGCCTCTCACTCACCTTTCTGGTTCTTCTGCTATAGCTGCCAGGCCTGTGCATGGCACCAGGCTGATTGGAATCGATGTCATTGCTCTCACACAGGCCAGCTTTGAAAGGTCGCCCATGGCCCACAAACCCACAGCTATTGAGCTGATGCCGACTCACAGTGATCCTTCCCATCAGAACAGAGCTGCCCCAGGATCCCTGGTGGCATAGCAATCGATGTCTTCACTGCTAGACAAAAGGTTGACGGTTCACAGCCACCAGCTACTCCGTGGCAGTCTGCTTCACAAAGACTGAACGCTCGTGACCTAGGTGTTGCTACGGCCAATGGGTCTTTTGAAGTTTTTAATCTTCCTTGAGTTTTGAGCTTAATATTCACCATACCCTCTTTTATTTTAGCTTTCTGAACACCAGAGTCCCCTGAGTCTCTAACCTCCTCTCTGCCGGGTCCTTTCTAACCAGGTGCTGTGGGTTGGTTCTAACTCAAGGTGACCTTCTCGGTGTCAGAGGAGGCCACATTACTGAGTTCTCTATGGCTGTGATAACCTGACCTTTCACTCAAGGGATCTGGTTGTTCTTGAACCACCGATGTTTAACTATTATCACCCTCCAGGAACTGCTCTTTGGTCAGACCATTAGATTTTGATTGGGGATTCTCAACATTTAGTCCTAAAACCACTTTTTTTTTGGGGGGGGCATCACTGCCCTCTGGTGGTGGGAGTAGGAGGCCCAGCCTTTGCTCCTGTGGAGCCGCTGCTGGAATTGAACCTCCATCCCAGTGGGCCACAGTCCCGCGCACAACCACTACGCCACCGGGGCTCAGCCTAAAACCACTTTTTAAATCACCACTCAAACCCAGTAACCACAGAAACGAAAACTCAGTTGTTATCTAAATGAGTAAACCGTGGCCTCTATGTATTGACCCTAAGTTCCTTATTTTTCACGGCAAGCTGAAGCCTAACACAGGCTCATTGGCGTTGAACTCAAGTTATCATACATCCAACTGTTTTTAGGAACGTCAACTTAAACAGATTTTTAGCTCCTTAGAACCTACCTGCTTTATATAACCTTCAAAGTAGGAACAACATCTGCTAGTCCTAGATAAACAGAAACCCTGACATTTTAAGGACCTGAAGTTGCTACTCCAGAGTCAACAAATGAGTCTTAGGAAAAATGCAACCTAAAAGTTTTGTAGAAACAAGAATAGTGAGACTCTGGAAACACATCGCCAGGAAAGACTAATTTCTAGAAGAGAACGTCATTGCCTTTGGTCAAGTCGAGGGTCTGGGAAGAAGAGGAAACCCCTCAATGAAATGGATTGACATAGTAGCTGCAACTGTGAACTCAAATACTCCAACCCCCATGAAGGCTAAGGTTGGAAGGAGTCTGAACAGACTGGAAAGCACCTAACGCTAGCAGCTACTGCTGCCTCTGAAAGGAGCTTCCTGACATAGGGCTCCCTTGTTCTGCAGGAAGGCGTCTTGAAGAAGACACATGTGGGCCATGCTCTCGTCCCTCATCTAGTGATTTCCAGGCTACCTGCTCTAGGACAACCTTCACCGTGGGAGACTACCCCTGCACATGGCGGTCAGAGCCTCAGTTCCAGTAAGCAGCAGCCTCATATCCCCTTGAACTCACTCTAGGTGCACTCTGTTTGACCCAGGCACCAGTGATTCTTAGCTTTATATTGCTAACCCAGTTTCTTTCTTCCTTCCTTCCTTCCTTCCTTCCTTCCTTCCTTCCTTCCTTCCTTCCTCTCTCTCTCTCTCTTTCTCTCTCTCTTGTGGAGGGAAGGTGAGGTAGAAAGAGGGAATCAATGATAAGGATCTACATATAGCCTCCTCCCTGGGGGTGGACAACGAGAAGTGGCTGAGGGAGATGTGGGAGAGTGTAAGACATGACAAGATAATAATTTCTAAATTATCAAGGGTTAACGAAGCAAGGGAGTGGGGAGGGAGGGGAAAATGAGGAACGGATACTGAGAGGTAAACTGAGGCAGAGTTCAGACAGCTGTGAAGGAAAGAGTGGCTTTATTAGGGGAAAAGACTTTTGGGGAGGGGAAGGGAGAACAAAGAGGAGGGCAGAAGCATCTTGAGCTTCTGGGCGGGTTCCGCAACCTACAGTGTAGGTTAGGGAAGTCCCCCCAATTTCTTATAGATGGTAAATCATAACTATATTGAGAAATATTGGGGGGGGGGCAGGGGGAGTTGCTTTTGACTCTTCTTTTGAGTTCCACTCGCCTTCATGTAGTTGTTCCAAAGACACCAGAGATTCAACAGGTTCCAAACTAACATCACAATCTTTTCTATCAATTCCTGTCAACAGAATGAAATAGCTCCCAGGTTGGGGCCATGTCCACAATTGCTGTTACACTTGCGCCCAGTGTGAGAGCCGCTGTGCCAATGTGCCAGTCCCATCTCTTTGAAGGTCTTCTTCTTATTTGCTGCCCTCTGCTTTGTAGAACATGATGCCCTTTCCCAGGGACTCGTGTCTCCTCATAGCATGTCGAAAAGGTGAGAAGGAGTCTCTTCCCTCGTGCTTCTAAGGAGTGTTCTGACCGTACATCTGCCAAGACAGGTCTGCTTGTCCTTTTGGAAGTCGATTGTATTTTCAGTATTCTTCCCCAGCACCGTAATCCAAATGCATTGATTCTTCTTCTGTCTTCCTCATTCAGTGGTCACCCTTCACATGCATAGGAGGCCATGGAGAATACCACGGTCTTGGGTCAGGTGCACCTTGCTCCTCAAAGTGGCATCCTTTTTCTTCTGCACTTTAGAGAGATCTTGTACAGTACATCTACCCAATGCAATGTGTCCTCTGAATTTTTTTTGACAGCTACTTCCATAAACATTGATACTTATCCAAGGAAAGTAACATCTTTGACAACTTCATTCTTTCCCCCTTGTCTCATGATGTTGCCTACTGGTCCAGTTGTGAGGATTTTTGTTTTATGGCATTAATACTTCAAATCCCAGCAGGGTCATCCATGAGAGACAGATTGTAGTGTAGCTTCTGGCTAAGTGAGACAAGGAAGAAGGCTTAGAAAATAGTCAATAAAAATCCTGTGACTCACAGGAGAATGTTATCTGCTCCAGTGCTGGAAGGTGAGCCCCCTAGCTTTGAAGGCACTCAAAAGATACAGGAGCGCCAACAATGAACTCCAACAATGGACTCAGCATACCACCAATCAGGAAGATGCGGCGGGACCACAGCATTTTTTTGCACTTGGAATCTCTATGGTAGCTGAATCCACAGCAACCAACAACAGTGCAATTTGCCATATCCTTCGTGGCTTCCAGTGGTTTTCAGGATAAAACCAGATAGCCTTCACATGATCTGTAACACTCTCAATGATGTCCTTTTGCTGATCCCTTCAACGTTACTTCTCACTTTTGAATTCCTCCCTCCGGGCACTCTGGCCACTCTGGTCTCTGATTCTTTGAAAATGTGAGATACTGTCTTTTTTTTTTTTGGAGGAGGGGTTGTCCTTGAACATACTGTACCCTCTTTTTATTCTTTTGTCTTCCCTCCCTTCCTTTTTTTCTCCAATGGCCTTCCAGTGATGTCTACATCTTCCATTACACCTCAGCTTAGTCAAGCTTCTTCAGAAAAACCTGCCCTGATTCCCCAGACTAGGCCAGGTTCCTGTGTGGCATTCTTGCCCCAAATGGTCTTCTTTACCTTGAGAACATTTATCTGAGCTTGTAATGATCACAACATGAGTGTGATGATGCGATAAATGACTGTTGTCCTTGCGTTGACTCTGAGGTCCATGAGGCTAGGCACTCTGCCTAGTTTGAGTCATCACTTCAGGAGTATGCAGCATATGACATTAAGCACAGTGGACCTTCAGTGAAAGTTGATTGAATGAAGGGGAGAGCAGGAAGTTGAAATGCCAGCAGATCCAGTGTAAGATTTGGGTATCTGTGAGTTGGAGAAGGGACTTTAGGTACGGAACAAGCTAACGATATATCTATATCTATATCTACATCTATATCTATCTTATATCATTTATCTAATCTTTGCCTTCCATGTACTAGAAGAAGCTGACTGATCCCTCCTTCCTTCAGAGTATAAATCTAGGACCAAAGCGTAGATGTTTAGAGCTAATCAATCATGTTTTTGTTCACTATAAGAAAGAACTTTCGGGCTGAGCCCCGGTGGCGTAGTGGTTGTGCGGGGGACTGCGGCCCACTGGGATGGAGATTCGATTCCAGCTCCACGGAGCAAAGGCTGGGCCTCCTACTCCCACCACCTGAGGGCAGTGATGCCCCCCCCCCCCCCAGAAAAAAGAAAGAACTTTTGGGCTGCGCCCCAGCGGCGTACGTGGTTGAGTGCGGGACTGCCACCCATGGACTTGGCGGTTCAAATCTAGCAGCGGCTCTCAGGAGCAGCACTGAGTAACTCCCACGACCATCAGAGGGCAGTGATGGCCCCCCCCAAAAACAAAAAAAACAAACAAGAAAGAACTTTTGGGGCTGAGCCCCAGTGGTGTATAAGTGGTTGAGTGTGGGACTACGGCCCCTGGGCTTGGCGGTTCAAATCCAGCGGTGGCTCTCAGGTGCAACACTGGGTAGCTCCCACAACTACCAGAGAGCAGTGATGCTCCCCCAAAAACAACAACAAAAAAAGAACTTTCTAGTTATGTGAACATCAGTATAAGAAATGTTGCATTCTCCTAAGCAGCTAGACGCACAGATAGAGAAAAGGTCAAAGGGTTTTCTATCTAGGACACCCTTTGGTGGGAAGATGCAAACATATTTGAAGCCTTTATTCTCCCCAATGGCCTAAATCTATTAGAAAACCTAAAGGCAGTAAACAAGGAGACCAACAAATATTAGGCATCAATTCCAGGCCAACACCATTGTGCTTGTAGAGTGGCCCCAAGAGTAGGCGCCAGAATGTTCTTCTCTTGGCTTCTTTAAGCTTTATCACCCAGCGGATCATGGCATAGCCACCCAAATGCTTTCTTCTGTCACCATTGAAATGAATCGATGACAGAAGTCTCTCTTTGGGGTGGCGGGAAGCAAATTGTCTTCCAAAGCAAACACCCTTAGAAAAAGAGAAATGCCAGCACTCCACAAGTCGGGTTCGACGTTGCTTACATAACGATGAGCATTTGTGCATAATGCAAAGTATGGATGTCGATGATGCATGGTCGCATCGTAGGGTAAAGGACAGCTGCTGGGGTGTTGGCTCTGACTGGCAGCCGTCCAGAGTGCCATGGAAGTAAATGCTGCACCTCCCTCGGGTCGGTTGGGTTGCGCACCATTGTGATCTACAGGGTTTTCAGAAGTGGCTCACCAGGGCTCCCTTCCTAGCCTGTCATAGTCTGGGAGCTCTGCTGAAACCTGCTGGTCACCATAACAACACACAAGCCGTCACTGGCAGGTGAGTGGTGGCTCTGCTTGTGGTGTGTCGCCCAGAAATCGAACTAGGGTCATATGGGTGAAGGTGAGCATTCCACTGCTGAATCCCCAATGTCCTGTAAGGCTATGGAATATGAATGCTTAAACATTCCCCTTCTTGGCTTTTATCAAAGTAACACAGGCATGCTTATTGTTACAGGGCTAAAAAATAGAAGGGCTGAAATAGAAAGACTATAATGTATTCAAGAGATGTGAATCCACATTTGAATAATTGCACAATAATTTTGGCACTGGACGTTCAGAAGGAGCATGACACTACATGAAGAGTTGAAGAGGTTTTCTTGAGTGAGAGGCACTTGGGTGAATCCCTGAAAAACGGGGAAGATTTTCTTCATAAACAAGTCTCAAAAACCTCATGACCATCAAGTCAATTCCTTCACATAACCACCCTAGGTAGACGTGTTGACGGGGGAAAGTTCTCTGAAGGAAGCCAGCTCATGTTCTAGATCTTCTGGGGGCAGTTTTGCTGTCAAAGTATAACTATGACCCTGGAAGTGAGATCTTAATGACCAGAGCAGGTAGCCAGCCCTCTTTGGGGTTGCAACAGTCAGTAGGGACGTGGGTAAATGAATGGAAGTGTCACTCCCCGGCCAGACATCAGGTGGAGAGAGCAGCTCTCCATCAGTGTAGGGAATTCAGTGGGTGTGGGTTCAACAGCAGGCATGCGGCCTTTCTCATCACCCCACCTCCAGTCACCTCCACCTACCTTCATGCCCTTTTGCCTGATCATAAACCAGTATGACACCTGATGGCCTGGGGGGAGAAACACTTGGAACTATTGGAAATGTGGAACTATTGGAAGAAGAAACTTGCAGTCAGCTGCATGCACCGTGAAGCAGCTGCCTGGGTTCTGTGGGTCTGGAGAGGAGGTCAAAAGGCAAGACTTTTGTAAGATGGAAATTCAAGCCTAAGGGAGACCCTGAGCTCTAGCCCCAGTGTTCTCTGTGGTCACATTTTGTCACCATCCCCTGTCCTTCCCCATTCCCATTCTTAGCAACTCTTTGTCTCCGGGGCACTGAGTCTGACACTTGCAGGGCACAATGGTTTGCCGAGTTAAAAATTTATTTTTATTTCAATAAATCATTTTGTTGGGGTTTCTTACAGCTCTTATAACAAACCCGACCTCAATTGTATGAAGTACATTTGTGCATGTGTTGCCATCATCGTTTCTAAAACATTTTCTTTCTAGTTGAGCCCTTTCCCATGAAAATCTAGTTTTCCCAGCTTAATCTTTCCTGGAAGGGGACTTCCTTCAACTGGAAACGTGGAAACTATCCACTAAACTCAGGCCATAAAAAATTACTGTGAATTTGCAACAATGCTGTAATACAAGAGGCTTCCAAAAGGTTGTGGTAAAATGGAGTTGAAAGATAATGGAATTTTCCTATGAACTTTTCGAAGCCCCTTCATTGTTATCATAAACACAGCCACTGCTTTGCTTAGTTGGCATGGCTTCTTGTTTCATAGGGAATTTCGGATCACTGAGCGCAAACTTCTTTGCACTCACTACTCAGTGGTTTAAAAAAGACAAGAACTCTTATACAAGAGTGATCACCAGCCAGTATGAAATAAGAAGAGGCCGCCAACAGTTTGTGGGGAGAATGTATTGAACTATGTATGGTGAAAAGTGATGTATGAGTCCCCAATAAAATGATTAAATAAAAAAAGTTTGTGGGTAGAAAATGGAATAAGAATTTTTTTTCTGTTAAGAAAATTCTGTGAATTAGATGGACTTTTACAGAGCAAATTATAGTTTTACTTTCAACCATGTTGTTCCAATGTGCCATTGCCATTTCTTCAGTGGATTGTTGCTTGAGTCATTTCTCTCATTTTGCTCCCACTTTATCTAGGATTTTCTAATGTGATCCTTTTCAGAATGATAGGTTATGGTAGCTGGGCACCATCTAGTTCTTCTGGTCTCAGGGTTTGGGAACCGATGTTTATATGGTCTATTCGTCTGTTACCATGTGTCCTTTGACTTTCATCCCTCTTTTTTCCTTTGGGGGTGGGGAGAGGCCAATGGTTGCACCTTAGATGGCTGCTCCTGAGCTTCTAAGACCCCATTAGCTACTCACCAAAGTCAGTTATAGAATATTGTCTTTGTGACCTATGTGATGCCAGTTAACCTTGGTGTCCCCTGAAACTGTGGTCCTGACTTTTCCAGACCCACTGACTTACTCCTATAGTGTTTGGTTTGGTCTACGATGTGTTTATAACTCTACCTCTGTATGCTCCACCACACTCATGATCTCATTGCAGCAAAAAGAAATACACTATCTATTAATAGACTTTCAAACCTATATATTCCCCTCCTCCCTCAAGTCCTTCTTCAACCTGTGTGTCTATCCAAGTTTCTTCTCATAGGTTACCACTATTGCAAGATTGTGCATACTATAATAGTTACTTCTGTTATCTTTAACTCTTGCAAACCTCCATGTGCCTTTCTCTGTCACCATCATGTTTTTGCCAACTTCTCTCTTTTTTCCCCTCATTTTTTGTTGACTTTATTTTTATCCAGTATCACAAAAAAGGAAAAGTTTGTTGATGATAATTTTAAAATATTTGAATAGCACATTCACAGAGAACTAATAGAAATTCAAGTTAGATTCAGAAGAGGACTCGGCAACAGGGACATCATGGTATTTTGGCTCAGTGGACTTCAATATTATAATATGTAGTCTTCCCCCTTTCCCAGAGTTAACAATGATCTACTCTTTTAGCTCCCAGCTCCCCCTTCCTTCTCTCTCAACCATGTTTCTTTTCATGCTAACACTTTCCTTGGCTTCTTCTTCTTTGCATCACTGCCTCTGGTGGTTGTGGGCGCCACCCAGTGCTGCTCCTGAGAGCCGCTGCTGGATTTGAACTGCCAAACCCGCGGGCCACAGTCTGGCACTCAAGCACTTATGCCACCGGGGCTCAGCTGGCTTCTTCTTTTTGTAAAAAATCTTTTTTATTGGGAACTCATACAACTCTTATCATGATCAATACATACACCTATTGTATGCAGACCACATTTGTACATTTGTTGCCATCAGCATTCTGGAAACATCCTTCTTCTGCTTAGGCCCTTGGTATTAGCTCCTCATATTTCTCCTCCTTCCCCCACTCCTCTTCCCTCATGAACCCTTAATAATTTATAAATTATCATTATTTTGTCATATGGTACACTGTTTGATGTCTTCCTTCACCCACTTCTCTGTTGTCCATACCCCAGGGAGGAGGTTATATGTAGATCGCTGCAACTGGTCCCCCTTTCTACGCCACCTTCCCTGCACCCTCGCGGTATCACCACTCTCACCACTGGTCCTGAAGGGATCATCTGTCCTGAATTCCCCGTATTTCCGGCTCCTATTCATACCAGTGTACATTCCCTGGTCTAGCTGGATTTGTAAGGTAGAATTGGGATCATGATAGTCGGGGTAGGGAGTAGGAAAGCATTTAAGAACTAGAGGAGGCTGAGCCCTGGTTAGCATAGTGGTTATGTGTGGAACTGCAGCCCGAAGGGTTGGCTGTTCAAATCCAGCAGCGACTCTCCAGGAGCAAGGTTGGGCTTCCTACTTCCACCAGGGCAGGGAAGCCACACACACACAAAAAGAACTAGAGGAAAAGAACTAGAGCAATATTTCATTATTGCTATGCTGAACCTTGGTTAGCTCATCTCCTTTCTTCAACCCTTCTTTGAGGGATGTCGCTTCACCCACTGATGGGCTTTGGGCCCCCAATCTGTATTCCCCCTCATTTATAATGACATAATTTTTAGTTCTTTGATACCTGATTTTGGAACCCCTTGACACCTAGTGGTCACACAGACTAGTGTGCTTTTTCTATGTGGGCTTTGTTGCTTCTAAGCTAGATGCCCGCTTGTTCACTTTCAAGCCTTTAAGATCCCAGATGCTATATCTTTTGTAAGCTGGACACCATCAACTTTCTTCACCACTTTTGCTTGTGCACATATTTGTCTTCAATGAGTGTGTCGGGATGGTGAGCATCATAGAATGCCAATTTAATAGAACAAAGTGTTCTTGCATTGAAGAAATATTTGAGTGGAGGTTCAATGCCCACCTGTTGTCTCAATACTAACCCTGAAAGTATATGTATGTAGATCTATTTCCCCATCATCCTATATAAATATATATATATCTATATACATGCCTGTATTTAGACTTCTATAAATGCCCTTTGTCCCCTAGTTCTTCCCTCTAATTCTTTTTACTTTCCTCTTGTCCTAGTATCATGTTCATGTTTGGCTTTGTATAATAGTGGTCTCCTGCAATAGTTGTTCTTTTGTAATGGACTAATATCACTCAGCATAAAGTCTTCCAGGTTGATCTATGCTATGAAGTGTTTCATGGATTCATTAGTTTTTCATGTTGTATATCCCAGTATGAGTCTGTCCCGAAGTTTATTTATCCCTTCTTCTAAGGTTGGGTATTAAAGTGGTTGCCATCTTTTTGCTATGGGTATGGACATACCTATTTGTGTCTCAGTTCTTATGTCTCTAGGACACGTATCAAGTAGAGGGACTGCAGGTCATGTGGTACTTCCATTCCCAACGTTTTGAGGAAGCGCCATATTACTGGCCTAGTGGCTGCAACATTTTACAACCTCGCCAGCATTGTGTGAAGTTTCTGGTGTCTCCACATCCTCACCCACATGTGTGGCTTTCTATTTGTTTTAAATTTTGCAATCAATGCTTGGGTAAATGATATAGCTGTTTTGATTTGCATCACTTGAAGGGCTAATGATCTAAAGGCATCGCTTCATATGGTTGTTGGCTGCCTGGATATCTTATTTGAGGAAGAGCTTGTTTAAATCCTCTGCCTCTGTATATTTTTTTTGGGGGGGGGAAATCACTGCCCTCTGGTGGTGGGAGTAGGAGATTCTGCCTTGCTGCTGGATTTGAACCTCCAACCCAGTGGGCCACAGTCCCCTGCACAACCACTATGCCACCAGGGCTCAGCCCGCCTCTGTATTTTTTTAACTGAATAATTTATGTTTTTCTTTTCATAGTGTTGAACTTTTCTATAGATACTAGAGAGCAGTTCCTATTTGGCTCTGCCCCTCCCGCTTCTGCAGATTTTATTTTACTTATTTGGTGAATTTTTTTTTAGATAGATAGGATCAAATTTTTAGGCTGTCTTAGCACGCTAGTTTGATTTGCATTACACATGACAGGGTATTTATGCTATTACTTCGGACTCTTAAATTTGTTTCTGCTTTGTTATTGATGCACTGTGTCACTCCAGGCTTTACACTTAGGCCTTTGATCCATCTAGAGTTCGGTTTTGTATAGATGTTGTGAAATGTGGGTCCTTTCTTATTCAAGTGCAAATGGATATCCAGTTTTTCCAGCACCATTTTCTATTTATTAAAGAGACTCTCTTCCCAGCTGAGCCTCAGTGGTGCAGTGGTTGTGTACAGGACCATGGCCCACAGGGTTGGCGGTTCAAATCCAGCAGCAGCTCTCTAGGAGCAAGGCTGGGTTTCCTACTCCCACCAGGACAGTGATGCGAAAAACAAACAAACAAACAAACAAAAAGAGAGACTCTCTTCCCCATTTGGTCCTATGTCAAAGGTCAGCTGACTATATGAATGACTCACTGCCATTAAATCGATTGTGACTCACGGCAACCCAGGAGAAAGACAAAGTTTTCTACTCTTACAAGGAGCGCATCTGGGAAACCTACAAGGGCAGTTCTACCCTGTCTTATAGGGTTGCCAAGTGACTATAAGAGGATAGATTTACTTCTGGGTTCTCAACCCTGTTCCATTGGTCTGTGTATCTAATGTACCACTATCAGAGGTTTTTTGACTTCTATGTAGTAGCACTTTGGGCTTGCCTCTGCAAGGCCAGCAGCTGGAAACCACCAGTTGCTCCAAGGGAGAAAGACTAGACTTTCTAGTTCCATAAAGAGTTACAGTCTCAAGGCAGTTCTACCCTGCCTTGTAGGGTCCCTGTGAGTGGGAATCCACTTGATGGCAGTGGGTTTGGCTTTGGGGTTTAGTAATAATAAAAAGAGAGGTCTCCGACTAGGATCTTCTTTAGTAGTGCTTTGCTTATCTGGGGTCTCTTTCCACATGAAGCTGATTCATTTTTCCATCACTTTAGAGAAGGATATTGGAATCTGAATTGGTATTACATCTGTAGATCACTTTAAGTGATGCATTTTCACCATGTTAAGCCTTCCTATCTGTGAGCATGGCACATGTTTCCAATCAGGTAAGTCTCTTTTAGTTTCTTATACCAGTGCTTTGTTAGATTTGTCAGCTTTCTTTGCATAGGCCTTTTGTTTTGCTGGTTACATTTATTCCTAAGGCTCTCACTTTTCAGCTCAAAACATTGAGTAGAACTGCTCCCTGTGGTTTCTGAGGGTCTAAATCTTTATGGGAGCAGACATCCTCCACATTTTCCCTTGGGGTAGCTGGTGGGTTCAAACTGCAGACCTTCAGGTGAACAACCAGATGTGTAACCCACTATACCATCAGGGCCCCTCACTGTGCCAACAGGGTCACCATGAGTCAGAATTGTGTCAAGAGTTCTGTGTTTGGTTTTGGTTGGATTACATTTTGGGGGTCATTATGGTAAATTACACTCTTTTCTTCATTCCCTTTACAAAGATCTCTGTTGGGATAAAAGAATCTGACTGATATTTATGCGTCGTTGGTCTTGTACCTTGACACACGGCTGAATCATTGCTGAATTAGTTCTAACAATTTTCCTTGTTTGTTTGCTGAATCTTTGGAATTTTCTATATACAGAATCATATCATCTGCAAATAGAGAGTATAACTTGCTCTTTGCCAAGCTGGATGTCTTTAAGTTCACTTTGTTCCCTGATAACTCTGGCTAAGATTTCCAGCCCAATATTCAACTGGAGTGGTGATGAAGGGCCATGTTAGCTTGCTCCCCTTGGCAAGGGAAGCATCAGTTTCTATCCATTGAGAATCATGTTCACTGTTGTTCTCATGTATCTGCTGTTTATGATGTTGAAGGATTTCCCTTCTATTTCTACTTCTTGGATTTTTTTTTTAATCAGGAATGGGTGGTGGGTTTTGTCCAATACCTTTTCTAAGTCAATTGATATGATCATGTGGTCTTTTCCTTTGCTTTATTTATATGATGGATTACATTAATTGGCTTTTAATGTTGAGCCATCCTTGTATATCTGATACAATCTCAGTCATGTTGTATTATTGGATTTTAAAGCTAGGATTTTGTTGTGAA
Organism: Nesogale talazaci; assembly: GCA_004026705.1. Taxonomy (NCBI): domain Eukaryota; kingdom Metazoa; phylum Chordata; class Mammalia; order Afrosoricida; family Tenrecidae; genus Nesogale; species Nesogale talazaci. The sequence continues at coordinate 17,792 of PVJH01023281.1, read as the reverse complement.
TTTTCCATCTATGTTCATGGGAGTTATTGGTCTAGAATTTCCCCTTCTGGTAATGTCTTTACCTGGTTTTGATATTAGAATCATGCTTACTTCATAACATGATTTTGACAGTTTCCCATTGGTTTGACAGTTGACAGTTTTGGTTTGAAATTGACAGTTTCATCGTTTTTGGTTCTCCAAAATACTTTGAGTAAAATTGATGCCAGTTTGTCTCTGAATGCTTAGTATAAATCACCAGTCAAACTCTCTGGGCCTGACCTTTTATCACTGGGAGTTTTTAATGTCCTGATTCATTTCTTCTCGTGTTAAGGGTCTATATGGGTGTCCTAGATCATTCTGTGTTAGTTTAGGAAGGTAGTGTCTTTCTAGAAATATGTCCACTTCTTCCAAGTTTTCAAAATTGTCGGAATACAGATCTTCACAACAGTCTCTTATCATCTGTTCCCCAGTTAGTCCTTGCTGTGACTGTGATTTTATCTGTTAACTTTTTTTTATGCGTTACTTGCATCTCTCCCTTTGTAACACCCAAACCAAACTCAAAGACATTGAGTCAATTACTGATTGAGACCGACCTCGTAGGACAAGGCAGAACTGCCCCTGTGCATTTCTGAGATGATAACTCTTTATGGGGGCAGGAACTCCCGCTTCCTCCTGCGGAGTCACTGGTGGTTTCAAACCTCAGACCTTGAAGACTACAGCCTCAGGTCTGCTCACTGTGCTACCAGGGCTCCTTCCTTTGCCAGATTTCTTAATATTTAAACAAAATTTTAACTGTGGATTAGGTGTGGTGGTGGTGGTGGTGGTTTGTGTGTGTGTGTGTGTGTGTGTGTGTTACATTTCAAATAATCAATTTTGTTCTCAACAGTTTAAATTGAAAATAAAATCTCCCACTCACTTCCTCCTTTAATTTCTCTTTTCTCTCTTGTGTAGTGCTGTCTCTCTCTTCACACAAGTTAATACCTGTCACCCCTCTAGTAAATTGCTTCATCTTCTTTCCCTCGCCCTCCCTTCATTGGTAGCCTCCAGAGTGTCCCCTTGGGCGTGAAAGTCTCTGTCTTGGTTTTTGTTTCTCATGCGGTCTTAGACTATTGTCTTGGCTTTTGTTCCTAGGTGGTCACACATAGTTGTCAGTGCTTTTCATTTATCTTTTCACAGGACCCACATTTTGTTTATTCGTGCTGTTACGCTTCTGTTTTCTGGTTAATTTATTTCTGCTTTGATCTTTGTTATGCCCTTTCTTGTGTAGGTGTCGGTTTGCTTGCTGCTCTTTTTCGAATTGTTGGAGATGTGAGGCTTAGGTCGTGACTTTGTCTCTTTCTTCTTTTTAAAAATTTTTATTTCTTTTATTTTTTTCTCTTCTTTTAAAAATGTGTACTTTTAATCTTAGAAAGTACCTTTTTTTGGGGGGGGGCATCACTGCCCTCTGGTGGGAGTGGGAGGCCCAGCCTTGCTCCTGGAGAGCTGCTGCTGGATTTGAACCGCCAAGCCTGTGCACCACACACAACCACTGTGCCACCGGGGCTCAGCCCAAAAAGTGCCTTTTGAGTACTGCTTGGTTTGCATCCCAAAGTTTTTGTTATGTTGTGTTTTCATTCTTGTTTGATTCAAGGAATTATTTTATTTTTAGTTCTTCTATTACCCTGTAATGTTTAAGCCAAGTAATATGCATTTTCTATGTATTTGATCCTCTCCTTTGATCTTTTGATTATTTATTTCTAATTTAATAGCATTTTGATACGAGAAGATGTTTGATAAAATCTCAGTGTTTTAACATGGATTGAGGTCTACTTTGTGGCCTACCATGGCCCATTCTGGAGAATGTTCCATAAGCATTGGAAAGTAATGTAAAGTGCATTGTTTCTGGTTGGAATGTTATATATGTGTCTATGAGGTCAAGTTGGTTGATTGTTCTGGGTCCTTGTTGAGTTTCTTTTCCATTCTGTCATTCATTGACAGTGATGTATTAGTTTCCCACTATTAGTATAGAATTGTCCATTTCTATAAGAATTTGATTAATGTATTTTGGGGCTCTTTCATTTGGTAAATGGATATTTATTATGATTATATTCTGATGTTCAATGGATCTTTTAATCATTATATAACCAACCCCCTTCTTTGTCTCTTATTTTGACCTTTGGATGAAAGTATATTTTATCAGAAATTGACAGTCACACTTATTCTTTTTTGATTGACATTAGTTTGATATGCATCTCTATTCTTTTATATTTTAGTCTAATTTTGTCTTTGTATCTAAAATGTGTGTCTCGTGTGTATATATATATATGTACATGCCATCTTGATACATTTGATACACTTGTATACATACATATGCACCTGACACGTGATACTATTCAGTGGTTTAAATATAATTAAAAGAGTTGTGTAGTCATTACCACAATCAAGTTTAGATAATTTTCTTCATTCTTATATCCTTTGTTATTAGCTCCCCATTTCCCCCCAACTCTCCCTATCATAACCCCAAGAATCTATTAATCTGGTTACTGCTTCTATAGATTTACCTATCCTAGAACACATACAAAGAAAATCATAGCCAAAAGTCCCATCAGCGTGGGAAACTGACACTGAGGGAAGTATGACGGGGACTTATTCCCTGACTAGTACAGAGGAGAAAACCACCACTTTGGAAAGCTGGAGCTAAAGTCCAAGTACATTTTCCTGCATTAACTCTCTTTCCCACAGATTCTCCCCTTAAAGCTGTGCTGCTTTAAAGTGAGCACATGGTTGATTCTTTCTCCCTGTAGAAGCAGACATTCCTGTTTGCTCTATCTCTCCCTGCTGCAGTATCCAGCCCCTCTCATACCTTCCCCCAATAGTAGTTGGGTATGGGAGGACTTTATCCCCCAAGCCTGGATGCAAGGTGTTTGTCATAAACCTGAGGTTTTGGCCTGGCTACATTAATTTTGTTTTAAATTTGCCTTGACAGTTTTCAATGTATAGAAAATAACCATGTCACCCCAGTGGATCTTTTCAATTATATATATAAAACAAAAGGGGGGAGGGAGTGTAGGATGTAGACTTTCCCCCAGCTTTTCTCCCTCAAATATTTGTCAGACCTAGGACACTGATTGCAACTCATGGTAAATGATTGTCAAGGTCGCTCCCTCACGGCATCAGTCATCCACAGCAAGCAGATCCTATTGTCTGTTCCACCGTAGGTGGGGCTCACTCCCTCCTGCTAAGGACCAGGGATGGCTTCCCCTGAAAGCTTAGAATAAATCACGTCTCCAGCTCCAGGACAATCAAGATTAGGCTGCCATTGTGAATCTCAGATCTGCTCATCTCGTTACTTGTGTACCCGTAATCCCTCCACTTCCTATAGTGTGCACATCCCTAGATCATCCCCCTCCATTGTCCCTATAGGATAACCCCTTCCTGTGATGCTCCCCCAAAAAGTATATAAGCCTTGGTTAGAAATAAATCTCTCTCTTTCTCCTGCCCGCTCCTCCCATACCTTCACGGGGACCATCAAAAAAGGCTGAGGTGAGCATGCTGCCGTGAAACGTGTCTGACTCCTTTATTTTACTCTCTGTCCTATCTCTTCTATCTTCAACGACTTCACTATCATCTTTATGTATCTTAACCATACAGTTGAGCCACCAGACCCATGATGATTTGTTAGGGGCTGGTTCCCTTCACTCATCCACAACAAAAAAAAGTAAAATGAAGATAAATTTTCATTAAGTAAAAAAAACAGAAAAAGTTAAAAATGGGTCAAAAGGTCAAGCAAATGGTAAGATGCTAAATTTATATTAACTATATCTGCACTAATCCATTTTCCAATGCACTCTGTCTTTGAAAAAAAAAACCATTTGCACACCTTTTCAATGATCTGAGGGACTTCAGTAGAGAGTTAGTCTATATGGGGATTCTGCAGATGGATTTTGGGTTATCACTGTCATCCATAGATTTCTGCAAACTGTGTGCTCTGGATTTAAGTTCTAATGCAAGTCCCTTCTCTGGTCTTGGATTTTATTATTTCCAATCTTGGATCAGATCAATCTTGCATCTTCTGTGTGCACTTAGCTGAGTCTTTAATTTATATAGCTGTTTGTTTTAGATTTTAGGCACTATTCACTATTCTTTCTGATATGTAGGCACCATCTTCTTTCTTTCCCTCATTTTACTATAGCTCCCAAAATTTCAATGATCACTTCATGACAGCAAATATAGAGCAGGATAAATCACGAGATAACTGTTCTTTGATTAGGGTTTATGATTAAGTGTGATCTAAAAAGCTATTTAAATATATAGGTTTCCATGTCCTCCTGGTCTACTTTTTTTCTTTTTTTTTTCTCATAGCACTGCCCTAGTGGGAGTAGGAAGCCCAGCTTTGCTCCTGGAGAGCTGCTGCTGGATTTGAACTGTCAACCCTGTGGGCTGCAGTGGCGCACACAACCACTGTGCTACCAGGGCTCAGCTCCTCCTGGTCTATTTTTTGAGATGTAAAATAGGTAACCTCCATGGGACAATTGGTACTTCTCATAATAGTATCAAAATCTAGCCAACAGAATTTAAAATGCTAGTGAGAAAAGGAAATATACATACAAAGAAGCGCTTTTTAAAATGAAATACATAGACTATTCACTTATATGTATGAAAAACTTAAGTGACTGGACATCGCAAGGCAAAAAAACCAAAATGCTTATTCACTAAAAGAAAATAATGACTAGAACTAAGACATATTGCAAAATCACAAAGAAAATTAAAAACAGCAAACATATTTGTCTTGTCAGTTATTGGACATCCTTGAATGTAGGATATTTCAACTGAAGTTCAATGATTTTCAAGATCAGGACATTAGGATATAAAACACCTTCTTCTTCTCAATCTAGGGTGTTTAAACTTTAATCTCAAAGAATATTTCAGTTCCTTTAATTTGCAATGGGAATGTTTAAGGCAAAGTCCTGACCATTTACAGGGGTTTCCAAGTCGGGTCTTTCTGATGTGGTCTCTGAAGAATGCTGTATACCTTGAAAAGCCAAAATCCGAAGGCCAAGTAGTCCATAGAATAAGTCCTGGATTGTCAAGAGCAGAAAGGAAGTTAGGTTTAAAATATATGATTAACAACATACTATGCATGAGTTCTCCCATTGTGGGGTCTACCCAAGTAATACTACATCTTTTCCCAGGGGCAAGCTGCCTGTCCCCCATTCCTTCCCTAGTTTATCCACTAATAGAAGTGAAATCACCTTCTCCAAGACATCCATATCCCCCCCTTTTCTGATCTAAATTTCCATTGGGGTTCTCTCCCAGTCCTCCCTAAATGAGAAACTGACCACAGCCAAGGAAGTACCTCCTCTGCACAGTAGTTTTTGAGATGTAAAAATTGTACATGGAATCTTGATGATTCTTGTTTTCTTATGCATTCTGCTATTCTTTTTATCTTGGCTGGTATATTTAACCGAATCCATTTACATTGAGTATAATTATTGTTATCTGTGAGTTTATTGCTGCCATTTTGAGGTGTGTGTGTGGTGCTGGTGGTTTCTTTAATCCACAATTTTTTCTGTGCTGTGTTTATTTTGTTTGTGGATTTTCTTGTCATTTTCTTCATTGCTGCTGTTTTAATGTTTACTGAACCAGTTTGTAGCTCTTCTCTTTTAAAAATGTGATGAGGTTTATTCAATTTCTTTGAGGTTACTTATAATTTATTAATTTCTTTACATGTTTAAGGCAATCTGTTCTGACTTGCAATCTTCTGTACTTTCAATTAGAAAATTCTGTAACTACAATATTCTCTACTTACTTTGTAATTGTCTTCATTACAAATTGATTTCTCTGGTTCCCTATTTTCAGTCTTGTAGATTTGTTTTATTTTGAATATTTTTATATCTGGTCTGACTTCTAGGTGTTGTCGTGTATGCTAATCTCAAGGTATCTTCTGTTGTTGGTTCTCTGTCCAAACTGACTGACTCCCATTAGTATATTTTTTAAGCCATTAATATTTTAAATATTTTTTAAACCATTAATATTTTTTAAAACCATTAATATATATTTTTTACAAATTCCTTTAATTTTTGCTTATATGGGAATGCCCTAATTTCATCATTGTATTCTAGGGGCAATTTTGTTGGGTACATTGTTCTTGATTGGTATTCTCTCCTGTCCTCCTCAGAGTTTTTTAAATGCCATCCCATTGCCTTCTTGCCTGCATGGTTTATGCTGAGAATGAGTTAAGTATTTTTGGTTCTAGTTGCTCTCAGAATTCTTTGTCATTGGTTTTTGAAAGTTTGATTATGATATACTGTGATGATTTTTTGGAGTCTATCCTCTTGGGTGTTTGCTTGGTTTCTTGAATACATATGTTCTCATTATTTTTTGGTGAGAGTAAAGAAGTTTTCTTCCAACAATTTTTTGATAAGTTTCTCTATCCTTTTGGTTGCTTCTTCCTTTTCTAGAATTCCAGTCACACATGAATCATTTCTATTGATGTTCCCTCACATAATTCTTTTTTTTTTTTTTACATAATTCTTATACTCCTTTCAGGTTTTTTTTGTTCTTTTTCTTTTTTTGAGGGGGCATCACTGCTCTCCGGTGGGAGTGGGAGGCCCAGCCTTGCTTCTGGAGAGCTGCTCCTGGATTTGAACCGCCAAATCAGTGGGCCAAAGTCCCACATTCAACCACTACGCCTCTAGGGCTCAGCCCTGTTTGTTCTTCTTCTTCTTCTTTTTTAATTGTTCTTCTGACAGTCATTATTGAGAGATCTGTCTTCAAACTCAATAATTCAGCCTTCTATTTATTTGATTGTATTTCTTTCCCCTTTCAATAAATTGTCCACTTATGAAATATTAACATCGATCTTCTGGATTTCTATTTGGGGGTTTTTGCATAGATTCTAATTCCTCATTTATTTTGTCTCTTTTTGTAGTGTTTTCCTGGGGTCTTCTATTTTCTTTTCCTTTGCTTTCTGAGATTCTGTTTTCAGCTTTCTTGATCTTTGTCTTTCTTGTTGAAAGTGTCAAAATAGTATCTTTGGAATTTTTCATCAAGTGGTTATAATGCCTTTTATTCTGAGACAGGGCTTCTGACTTGGTGTATTGGTCACTGGTTTGAGCGACATTGCCTATTGCCTTCAAAACATTTTGGTGACAGTGCCTATGCATTTTACTGATGATTGCATGTGATACCTAAGCTACTCACCACCTGTTTCCTAGTGGATGTAGTAGAGAATGTGAGTGTGTGTGCATTTTGTTTACTATTTGTATAGCCCAGTTGAGAGCAGGTTTGAACAGGTATCTTTTAATCTCTTGATATCAGTTGCTACTGGAGTGGGTAGTGGCCCTCACCCAGTCAGTGTGGCTGTAGAGGTGGAGGAGGTGTGGCTGATATGTAGTATATTGATGTCTTCATTTAGGCGAGAGCTGGAACAGCAACCAAAAAAAAAAAAAAAAAAAAGAGGAAAAGAGAGCAAACAGATCAAAATAGCAGTCAAGATAGAAAGTAATTTAAAAAGAAGAAAAATGCAGGGGGAGTATGCAAACGAAAGCAAGAAAAATAACTTAATTCTTTTGGAAAAGGACTGAAACTCAAAAAATGGACAGGAAAGTGAAAATAAACGAAAAGAAAAAAGGGAAAAGAGAAAGAGCACACACACACACACACACACACAAGAATACCAAGGATGAGAAAGAGAAAAGGGGAAAATATAGTAATAAAGAAAAAATGAAGGGGATTAACAAAGTAATGGAACAGAAGAAAAAAGAAATGGAAGAGAAGAAAGAAGAGGGAGAGCCAAAAAAGAAAGGATAAAAAGAAGGTAATAAAAATAGAACAAAGGAAGAAGAAGGAGCAGAGAACAATGAGGAGATTGATATACCCAAGGGGGGTTGGCACCCTCTGCCAGCCAAGTTGCTCATGGGGTGGGGGGAAACCGAGGGAGTGGCACGTTTGTCTTAGATGGATCTCTTGTGTCCTATATGTTATTGAGGAGACTATGGGTAGAGTCTGCTAACCACAAGGTCAGCCGTTTGAACCCCCACCCCCACCCCCCAGCTGTTTTAAAGAGAAAGATGGAGCGGTCTCCTTTTGTCAAGAGTCACAGTCTCAGAAACCCACCCAGCCATTTCTGCTCTGTCCTACAGGGCAGTGAGTGAGTGGGTGAGTGAGCTGTTGTCTGAAGGAAGTTGGCGCCCTCTCAGCGGGTGGCTGAGATCAGGCTGGTTGTTTCTGGAAAGGAACTCAGAGCCTGGGTGCTTGTGGAAGGAGTTCTTGCCCCCTCGGCGTAGAAGGCAGCAGGGCGCCTGTCTGGCCCTGTGCATGCTGAGGCAAGTGTGGTCCAGTGCAATCTCTTAATGTGGCTCTTGATGGGGTGGACCCATATGGACAGGACACATGTAACACCTGCAGAGGGGACCGGCCGGTTTCTGTTATGCCTCCCCTGGCCAGGAGGAAGAGCCATCTTGGTCAAGCAGAGGGGCCGAAACCTTGAGGACTTTTGAAGAGCGTGTGCAAGATCTCTGTGGGAAGTGGAGGAGCCTCCTGAGACCAGCGGATGGGGAAGTAGGGACAGAGACCCAGAGGAGCAGTGGCTCCTGCTCCTCTGGCCCAGACTCTGGAAAAGTGGGACTGAGGGACAGGCAGGCTAGCTTCCAGGCCTGTGGAGCCATGGAGGCAGTGGCCAAGGACCGTGTGGCCGACAGGCCTGGAACGAGAGAGAGGCTTGGCTGCTGACTGGGTTGACCAATGACTGGATCCCTTCTGTTGGCTGATCCTCCCTATTGACTTCCCTGACAATCCCCTTCATTGTGAGCATCGGGGATGAGTTCGCGTGGTCATGGCCATGAATGATCAGACCCAGTGGAGACGGTGAGTGCCGTGGGAGAAGGGACTGCAGGCAGGCGGGAGCCGGGAGGCATGTGTGACTCATCTTGTGGCAAAAGGGAAGTCAGAGATCATCAGCGTCTCCTCTATTGCCTTTAGTGCATTGGAATTCAGAGTAGGGTTCACATGCCTCCAGGGGTGCACTGGGTGCCAAGCCTGAAGTCTGTGACTCTGATCTTGGCCTGAGCAGAAGCTGTGTGGGGGCGGGGCATGTAGCCAGCTGCCGAGTGGGTGTGTCGGGGCCTGGTTACTTCTCTGGTCACAGGAGGAGGTTTGGGCAACAAGGCAGGTCCCCACGTTCCACCTCAGCAGTCACAGGTGTGGGTGCTCTCGCTGTGCCACCACAGGTCCGTGGGCCGGTCTTCCGTCAGTTTTCTATCAGGCCACTTTAAAAAAAATTATTATTAAATCATTTTATTGGGGGCTCGTACACCGCTTGTCACCATCCATACATATATTGTGCCAAGTGCCTTTGCATGACTGCTGCCTTCATCATTCTCAAACCTTTTGCTTTTCCACCTGAGTCCTTGACATCAGCTTTTCAGTTTTTGCCCTCCCAACCGTACCCCCACCAACCCTTGATATATATTTTTTGTGGTATCACTGCCCTGGTGGGAGTAGGAAGCCCAGCCTTGCTCCTGGAGAGCTGCTGCTGGATTTAAATTGTCAACCCTGTGGGCCACAGTCCTGCGCACAACCACTACACCACCTGGGCTCAGCCAAACCCTGGATATTTTATAAATTATTATTATTTTGTCTTATCTTACACTGCTTGACATCTCCCCTCACCCACTCCTCCGCTGTCCGTCCTCCAGATAGGAGGCTATGTGTAGATCCTTGTAATCGGCTCCTCCTCTCTACCCCACCTTCCCTCCACCTTCCTGGTATCTCCACTCTGACCACAGGTCCTGAGGGGTTCATCTGTCGAGGATTTCCTGTGTTACCAGTTCCTTTCTGTACCAGTGTACCTCTTCCAATCTAGCTGGATTTATAAGGTAGAATTGGGAGCATGATAGTTGGGGGAGGAAGCCTTTAAGAATGAGAGGAAAGTTGTATGTTTCATGGTTACTTCACTGCACACTGACTGGCCCATCTCTTCCTCATTACCCTTCTGTAAGGAGATACCCAATTACCCACCAAATGGGCCTTGGGTCCCCACCTTGTTCTCCCCCTCATTTGCAGTGATATGATTCTTATTCCTTGGTGCTTGATACCTGCTCCCTTTGACCCCTTGTGATCACACAGGCTGGTGGGCTTCTTCCATGGGGGCTTTGCGGCCTCTGTGCTAGCTGATCTCCGGCCACTTTTGGTAGCTTCGTCCACTTAGTATTCAATCCAGTTCTCTGGCTTGTCCTCCGAAGCTCCAGGTACCAGGATCATCATCTGTCTCTGTTTCATCTGGGCTCTCTCGTCTTCGTTGTAGAGTACTGGTTCTCAACTTTCCTCATACCGCGGCGACCCTTTCATACAATTCCTTATATGGTGGTGACCCCATCCATAAGATTGTTTTCATTGCTACTTCATCACTGTCATTTTGCTCCTGTGATGAATCGGGCGACTCCTGTAAAAGGGTTAGAGACCCACAGGTTGAGAACCACTGTTGCAGAGGATCTCCTTAGCATGTCAACAGTCCCCATCTGGCCGGAAGTCTCCAGAGAAGGGGATTTCTCTCTACATGTGTGTGGAAGCTCCTTGGTCCTGGCAGGGAGTGCGGTCAGCAGAAAGCCTTCATTCTCTACCCGCACCTTGGTTCAGATCTTCACAGCTTGCTCGTATCTCCTTGTGAAGCAGTGCTTTTAAAAATAACCCAGGTTCAAGGGCATCCCAATGATGATAACCAGCCGTGTTCCAGGCCTGAACACTATTTGCAATAACAATCCAAACTGGCATATAAGTGAAAGCTCGCCCCGGGCACCTTAAATTTACACAATTAGCCTGCGACCTGCTCATCCAGTAACATCAGGAAGGATAACCTCATGATCCAGCACAATACACATCTCACCATTCTAGGAATCGATGTACATGGATACACCGTGATATTATTATTAAATCCAATTGCTTTGCAATTAACCCAATATGACACCTATACAGATGATTCAAATAAAGAGCCTCATGTTTCACAGGAGACAATCAATACGGTGAAATCACAGCTACTGACAATGCCAGCAATTTGACTGGTTACTATGGTGCTACATTTTTCTCAGGTCGAGGCTGCTGGCTCCCCTTCTGCCTCACAGCTCCCCCAGCTTGAAACCACTGGCAGTGTGCAGGCTTCCCAGAAGCCTCCTAGTCAAACACTGGGCCATGGCTAGCCTGTCCTAGCTGAGTCATAAGACGTTCACACCCAGTCTGTGATGGACTGAATCCTGTGTTTATTTGGTTCCCCAAATGAAATCAAGACTTTTTTTCCCCCTCCTTCAGAACAAAAGCCCCTTCATGGTGGAAGAAAGAAAATTGTTGCCTTTGTGGATAGATAAACTACGTTTTCGGGCCAAAGAGATAAAGACTAGTTCTTATCCTTCTGCTTGCATACAAGTCTTCCCAGTAGGAAGTCTGACTGCAAACCACCGTCGTCACAGTGCCCCCTGTCGTCAGGGCTATATTGGCAGAGTCTGTTATCGCCGTCTTAAGTTTGTTAGAGCACGTGGCAGAGGTAACTATGATCACACAGCCACCTTTGGCGACAAATACCTCGTCTGTCCTTTGACAGGGTCCTCCTCTTGGCCGATCTTGGCGTCCTGGTGGTGCAGTGGTTCCACCTTGGGCCACTAACTCCAATGTCAGCAGTTCGAAACTGGAGAAACCGAGCACTTTCTACTTCTGTGAAGAGTGACAGTCCTGGAAGCTCACAGGGACCATTCTTCCCTGTCCTATAGCGTCGCTGTAGCTGCATCGACTCGGTGCAGTGAGGAGGGCTGTGGTTTGGTCAGTGTTTGTCTGGCTGATGACTTGTCCTGGGGACCCAATTCTTGAGAGCAGAGCCAGTGGCTTTCCACCAGTGATCTTCATAGAGCTGCGCGAGACGTTCCATAAATATTTATCGACAGACGATTTGAATGCCACCTTGTGCCAGACCTCCTAGCTCCTTATTTTTAGGTAGACGGAATTTGACCTTAGGGAGTCTTTAGAACAGGCAAGGACCAGAATGTATTTTTCCTATGTTTCTTTATATATACCTATTTCCAAATAGACCAGTCTAGCCTGAGGATGTTTACAGGAGGCCATTCCCATCTCCTGGGAGGTGAGAGAAGCAGCCTCGGAGTATGCAAAACAGCTCTCCTTTGTCAGTCTATGGGGAGGATGATGGGTAACAATGATTTACTTAAGACTCCAAGTGGAATCTGTTCTCCATGAATCACACTGCACACAGAACGGGCCTGAAAAGGCCGTGTTTGGAATTTCTCCCGGCCAGGGAGGTAACCATGGGAGCTGAACCATGGCCGGAGTGGGGATTGGCCAGAAGATGCTAAATTGAGAAGCCACAGATTATATAAAACAGGAAGTGGGTGAATCTTCAGGAGGAACGCAATGGGTAGGATTCCGGAGGGGACCACAGACGGCGACTGGATCGTGACCCGCGGCGGAGGCGCTCTGATCGCGGACGACACCACAGACAGCCAAGGAAGCGGCCCTCCCAGCGGGAAAAGAGACCCCTGCTCACAGGGCAGGAGGACACAGGGCTGCCAGGCCGAGGAAGCGTGCGCACACCCTGGTGACGGACCCTCGTTTTCAGACAGGCAAAAGGTGAGGGGTGCGCCTGGCCTTGTGCTGACCAACTGGGGAAGGCTCTGGCGGCGTGGGATCCTCCAAGGAAGAGAGCTGTTCCAGGATCATTTTGCCAGGATGGCAAGTAGGCAAAGCGCGCTTGCTGGTGACCACAGCCCGGAGGGTGGCCGAGCAATCAGCACGCTGACTGTGTTCTCGCTGGGGTGGTAACACTGTTGGCTTCAAGATTTAAAAGGGGTGACTGGGAAGGCGCGTGGGCGGGGAGAATCTAGGGGTGAGTGGCAGAAGTCACAGAGCAAGGCCCAAGTCTGCAGACAAAGTGGAGTGATAGTATCTCCCCTGCCCAGGGGGTGCAGTTCAAAACCTGCGGCCTCCCCACCAGGCTTCCTAGAGTCTTCAGACCGCCCAGGGGCAGGCCTGCCTGCTGGACAGGATCTCCATGAGTCAGAATCTTCTTGGCTTTTTTTTTTTTTTTTGCACTGCTCAAACAATGAGACTGTGAAAACTTACACTGGACAGCATCATAAGGGATTAATAAGGAACTATCTGGATCCCTGCTGGCCTAGTGGTTTTGCCATGGGTTGCGATCCTTAAGGCCCACAGTTGGAAAACTAACCCCGCCCCTCGACCTCCCTAAACAGTTAAAGTCTCAGGCACCTGTGCGATAGGGTGGCTAATCTGCGTCAATTTGATGGCAGTGACTTTATTGGGAGGAAATAGTTCAGAGGTCAGGGAATAGAACAAGGTTGCTCTCTAGACCCTAATTACCCAACAGCTACCCTCGAATCAATTCTGACTCAAGGCCCTCTCCCATGTGTCAGGATTTTGAGGGGCTGCCATCTCTCAGAAGAAGATTGCCAGGCCTTTCTTCCTGGGCATTAGACCAGGGGTGCTCAGTCCTTCGATCGCGATCTACTAGTCTATTGAAAATGTAGTGTGAGTAGATCTCATGGCATTAAAAAAAAATTGACTTCAGCCTATCATCAATCTCATCACTTAACTGATATACAGCGCAGCCAATCAGATGCAATCTTAGGTAGCAAACAACTGTGTTAAGTGCAGCAAAACTAGCAAGCTAAGTTATTGCCAATTTTTATTACAATACTATTTTTGCGTTCTATGAGCATTTTTTTGGGGGGGGCATCACTGCCCTCTGGTGGGGGTAGGAGGCCCAGCCTTGCTCCTGGAGAGCTGCTGCTGGATTTGAACCGCCAAGCCAGTGGGCCGCAGTCCCGTACTCAACCAGGGCTCAGCCCATCGCCAATTTTTAGACCTTGGCTTTTTCCTCTTAAAAATAAGAAAGGATATTAAAATTTGTGGGGGAGCTAGACCAAGAAGATGAAAATGTATCACTTTCATATGGAATGGGAGATTTTGACATCAGCACATTCAGCACATTCAGAGCGCATGGACACTTCTGGAACTTACTCGCAGAGGGAAAGTACCCAAATATGAGAAAATGTGCTGCCTCCATGACTGCATTAGTTGGCTCTACTTATTTATATGAGTCAGCCTTTTCCCACATAAAGATCAGTCAGTCCAAGTACTGTCCCACCATGACTGATGATCTTTTGGAAGTGTGCTTGAGGCTGGCTGTCAGCAGCTACTGTCCGGACTATGTATCCCTGGCTCATTCCATTTAGCGAGTCAACTCAGGTCATGACAAAAAATGTACATAGTTAATTGTGTTGTGTTATGCAATATGGACTCATGCGGTTATGTGAGGTACATAAACCTACATTGTACATATAAAGAATTCTCAATGCATTCATGAACACATAAAAATAAATGTATGTCTTGCACTTTGGTAGTTGGCAGATCATTTTGACTTGATCATTTTATAAGTAGCATGCATGGTGAGAAAGAGTGAGCACCCTGCTCACCGACCCTTCAGTTAGTAGTCAAGTGCTTAACTGCCTGTGCTACCCAGGGGTGCTCTTCTAGACTCAGAAACCCAAGTTCACTGCCCTCGAGTTGATGCTGACTCATACTGATCCTATAGGACTGGGGAGAACGGTCCCTGTGGGTTTCAAGACTATAACTGTTCTCTGGGATTAGGACGATCTCTCTTCTCCCTGGGAGTGGCTGGTGGGGGAAGCTTGGCCAACCAAGAGATTGGACAATGGCTTTGGAATAAGTCACACCCACTTGGCCACTTGCTACCTCATTGATTCCAACTCATGAGATCTCATGTGTAACAGAATGGAAACCTGTGTGGTTGCACCGTCTTCAGGATGGTTGCTTTGGGTGTTGCACGATTGTATGTCAACTAGACACGGGTGACCACGGGTGGAGTCAACCCTGTCAATCAGATGGTAGCTTGATGACATCTCCTTGGGAGTGTGACCTTGTGTATAAGAGTGAGGAACTATGGGAACTGTTCTCCTTCTACTCCCCTGTCTTCCTGCTTGCTGGAACTCTGCCTGCCTCTTGATCTTGAGAGCTGCTGGCCCCCTGCCATGTTCCCTCTGACCTTGGATCCACTTGACTTTGCATCCACCAGCCTGTGATCTTTCTGGTTCACTTTTCTGCCTCACCTGATATATAATCACTTCTTGATATAAAGCTTGCTTAAACATACATGATTGCCACTAGACTTGTTTCTCTAGACAGCCCAGCCTAACACAGTTGCCCTAGATCCATGGCGGTTACCATTGGGTAGTGCCTTTATCTAATGGGCTCATCTTCCAGCATGTTCTCAGACCATGTTCTGCTCTGATGCATAGGGTTTTCTTTTCTTTTCTTTTTTTTTTTTTTTTTAGGCATCACTGCCCTCAGGTGGTGGGAGTAGGAGGCCCAGCCTTTGCTCCTGGGAGCCGGAATTGAACCTCCATCCCAGTGGGCCGCAGTCTGGCGCACAACCACTACGCCACTGGGGTTCAGCCCTGCATAGGATTTTCATGGGCTAATTTTCAGAAGGAGATTTCTAGACGTAGTTTCATTTCCTATGTATGTCTGGAAGTGCCGCTGAAAGCTGCCCACCACGGGTAGCCCTACTGGAATTGGAAACTCCAGTGCTATCGTTTCCAGCATAACAGCAACACATACGGCATCACTGTAGGCTAAAATGGGTAGATAGAGAGGTGGTGGCTGGCCTAGGTCAGTATTCAGTGAGTGGCTTGGTGCTTAGTGTAAAATGCCTCGGTGGCAGAGTGGTTTAGTGCTTGGCAGTTAATGGAAAGGTCAGCAGTTTGAGCACACCAGCCTCTCTCAGGGGGAAAGGTGCTGTAGTCTGCTCTGTGAAGAGGATGGCAATCGTACGGGGGAAATCCTACTCTGTCCTTTAGGCTTGCTAGGAACCAGAATCGGCAACCAGCGTGGTGTACCTTGGATTTTGGTGTTTCTTGCGACAGGAAGGGCTACACAAGGTGGACCTGATCTAACAGTCTCTGTCAGAGGTGGACAGGCAAAAAAGATACAATATAATAATAATAAAGTCTATAAATAGTCTATGTATAAATAAATAACCAAACGCAAAGTAATAAAATAATTACGACCATCTGCTCAGCTCTGGATACCTGCTGTGCACTGAGTTACGTATATAACCTCTTACTCTGTAATTCATCCCCAAACGTTCTGGGGGTACCTGTTGTGTGCCAGGCATTCTAGTAGCTGGGGTTAACACAGAGTGAGATCCTGCCTTTTGGGATCCTCCATTCCAGGCCATGTAAGCACTGGTTCTGTAGTGTTCAAACTCCAACGAAAACAAACCCACGGCCGTCAAGTGGATTCGAATTCATAGCAAAGCTGTAGGACTCAGTGGAGTTGCTCCCATGGATTTCCAAGACTGTCAGTCGTTAAGGCAGCCGAAAGCCTTATCTTGCTCCCGAGGAGCTGCTGGCGTAGTCAGACCCCTGGCTCTGTTGCTAGCATCCCACCCTGTCATTCACTACGTCACCAGGACTCCTGTCTATGGTGTGAGGTATTGATGCATGCTATGAAGAACAGCACAGCCCGTAAAAGCTCGAGAAGGCCTGGGGGTGCATGCAGGGGGCAGGCTCTCTGATGAGACCGGGAGGGAGAGAGTTCTGAAAAGCCCCAGAGGACAAAGTCCTGGATGAACAGACCCACGTGGGAGGAGCAGGGGTATAGTTAAGGAACCGCAATAGAAGCCGTATGGCTGGAGCAGCGAGAGGCAGGCAGAAAATGGCCAAGGCGGGCAGGGCCTTGAGGGGAGTAAGAAGTTTTGTGGGTTTCATGCTGAGGACAACAGGAAACTCTCAGATGGTCTGCACCGGAGGGAGCTATCTGATGTCAGACCCTCTGAGAGGGAGAGGGGCCTGCAGGAGATCTGTTCTCTCGAGAAGTGGGACTTGGGGGAGGAGAGCCTTCAGGAGCTACAGACTGCGGGTGGCCCTCATGGAGGCGAAAGGACTGCACTGTATCAGCTGGACCCAGTCAGTGGCTGCTAACCTCGAGGCAGTGTAAGCTTGGGAGAGGCAGGTCCCTAAGGGAAGCAGTTCCTGGAAAGGTGGCAGGTGTGACCAAGAGAAGTCAACAATCCCAGCAGGGGCAGTGCAGTCACTCTCCAGCCCTGCGGGGGGCGTCTGGGCGGTTACCCCAGCATCCTCCATGGGTGGACCAGTTTCTTAAACTTAGCTCATGGAACTTCAGCAAGGGAGACACCTAGACCCAGGGAGCTTAAGCAGTTTGCTTGTTCAAGGTCAGATGTTGAAGCAGCTTTTCTGCCCACGTGTCTCGGAATCCAAAGACCTCCAAAGGCTTTTTTTCTCCTTTGAATTGTGATACAAACGGAGCAAACACCACCTTTGTCCACTCAGCATTTTCCACGTGCATCTCGAGGACAGCGATCCATCAGGCAGTAAGCCTGCCATCCCCATAGGGGTTACCAGAATCCCCCTCCCCATAAACAAAAACTTAGTGCTCCCCAACAGTGGCTCCTCCTTTCCCCCTCCCTCCTGCCCCTGGGGAGCCTCTAGTAGACCCTGATCTATATACGTTTGCCCAAGGACACACAGTGTATGCCCAGGCACGTCTTCTGTCACCATGCTGTCCTTGGAAATGACTCAAAGAGTGAAAACGCGCATCCGGGTCAAGACCCACGCTCGTTAATGCCTCTGGATTTACAGCGAGCTGCGCAGAGCCTATCTCGACTATTCCCCCAGACGCCGGGGCGGTAAAGGACCATGCCAGACGTGGCGCTGTGGGAATAAGAGGATGGTATCCTTCTGGGAAAACCCTAAAATACCCTGCCCCCCACCCCC
>PVJH01023280.1:0-35094 GCA_004026705.1 Nesogale talazaci | reverse complement strand
CCAGGAACGAAGTCCATGTCTGTTGCATTCAGGGATTTGCTTTTCCTTGAATTTTGCCATGAGTTCTCCTGGGAATTGCTTCAGGTAGACTAGGGAAACAAATTCATAAACACTCATATGTGCATAGGAAAGAGCTTTATATGACAGATCAAGTCCATAAGTTCAATATTAGCCCATATGTTTGATACCAGTGTATAAACTCCTCTTTAGACTCACAACACATGCAGTGACGCCAGGCCAGTGGGTGGAAAGTCTTGTGGATCCAGTGGTAGAGGAAGCATATTGGCACTGGTGTGGGTCTCCACATGACTCCTCCAGCTCCAGGGCTCTGGCTCTATCATGTGTCTTGTCAGGGAGAGTGTGTAAGCCCTGCCTTCAGTGAGGTGTTTATCCAATAGTGCCTGCCTCCAAATGAGGTCAAGCTGCAATCTGATTGACAGGCTAAACTCCACCCCTTTACTCTTATAATTCTCAAGTTGACAAGAGGTTAAGTACCTACCATAGTTCTGAATATTGAACAGAGTGAACTTAGAGGGCTGAACTACCTAAGAAACAATCGCAATCCTTAAAATAACATAATTAAGTGGTTCTTTGTGCCAATGTACTAAGAAAACCCTTTTAAATGGATCAATTCCTTTAATCCTTTTTTAACAAGCATTTTATTATGAATTAGGTGGGGTTAATATTTCAAATCATCACTTTTGTATTCAACAACTTAAGCTATTACTCAGTGTTATCCCCACACTCATACCCCCAATTGCACACCCTTGATACCTTGATTTCTCATCTTCCTCTTGCGGATGACTGTCTTCTCCTTTAGCCACCTTAATATCTATCCATCCTCTAATCTTCCTTCCTTTTCCCTTTCCACCTGGGTAACCTCCAAACTCTGTTTGCTTGATAAGGAACTTTTTGTCTTGTCTCTCTCTCTCTAACAGTATTTGTCTTTCGGTGCTTTTTAACAAACAATTTCATTGGCATATAATTCACCAATGATACAATTCAATAGTTCAAACATAAGAATAAGAGTACAGTAATCAACACCATTTTAAAACACATTTTTTGTTCTCGTGCTCATTGCTTATCATTTTGTGATTAACTAATTTTACTTAGCATAATGTACTCCAGATTAAACTATGTCATGAGGTGCTTCAAGATTTCATTGCTGTTTTTGAGGGATGCATGCCATTCTCTATTCTTATACTGATGGGCACTTAGGTTCTTATTATTGTGAATGTTACCATGATGAACATAGGTGTACATGTCTGATCTGCTTTGTGGTCATTAGTTCTTTAGGGTATATATAGAGCAGAGGGATTGCTGAGTCATGTGATATTTCTATCCCAATCCCATTTTAGCCCCATTTCCCAGACAATAAATTGGAACACATAGAAGTTGTCTATCTCCCAATATCTATTACTTATAAGCTACTTACAAGAGCAAGATTTCAAACTCATGGAGTTTGGCTATGGAGTCCAGGGTCATAAAAGTCCCATCTTTCTTTAACAAGTATAAGCTTCAAAGTGCTACTCTTTTTTGATTAAACTAGAAATATGGATTTTAGAAAGCCTTGAGAAATTAAGTACAGAAAAGGCATATGGTGTTTACAGTTACGAATTTTGAAAGACATTTATCATGGAAAACTCCAAAAATGGTTTTTAAGAGGTTATGAATGTTAAGAGAAGCTTTGGAAAATCTTGTCAAGAAAATGTAAAAATATGTAAATCAAGGGAGAATTGTATATGTGCTAGTCAGCTATAGTGAATCCCAAAATGGGACTTAAGATATGAAATTCCTTTTAAATGTGTAAGAAGTGCCCCATAAGTAAATGTACCTTTAAACTGCTGATTTTCAACAATTGATTGAAGTTCACTCACTGGGAGAAGACACAGACTCTTCATGAAGTGGTACTGGCAAAACTGGGTAAACACATATTGGAAAATGAAACAGACCACACCTCACACTATATATAGATAGTAGCTCAAAATTAATCAACAGTCTAAATGTTAAAACCAAAATTATATTTTCTGGGAAATGTCATAACTACAAAACTATACTCCCTGATTGTATGCAGAGATAAACTATCACACACAATAATAAAAGAAAAATTCATTGAAGCAATAAGTAAATATGTCGGCTCTTCAAGATACTTTATCAAAAGAGTAGGAAGAGAACCTACAGGGAAAAAATTGGGGAATAACGTCTTATAATGTCATAATCTTCAACATCTCTACAACAAAGCCCAAATCGCTTGACCATTGTCCAGAAATCCAGTTTTTGCAAATGGAAAAAGGACATGAACAGACACTCCACAGAAGAGGATGTTAGGTAGTAACAAAAGTGATGCTTATATTCTTAGCTATGCTTGCTGTCAAGGAGTCAATGTTAAGTCATAGGGACCTGAGAGGACAGAGTAGCACTGCCTCGGTGGGCTCCAGAGACTGCAACACCGATGGGAATAGAAAACTTCATCTTTCTTTCCAGAAACTGCTGGTGGTTTTGAATTGCCAACCTTGCTGTTAGCAGCCCATAAACTAACCACTCTGTCACCAGGGCACCAAGCTCTACAAAACTATGACGAAATACCATCTCATTCTCAGCAATAAGGGCAATGAACAAAAGAAAAAGACCGTGGAGTAAAATTCAAATTCATCAAAAGACTAGGCTTACTCGTGAGATCGAGAGACCTATTGAGACAATGGCCATTGGGCACTCTTCAAACTTAGGATGGAAAATATGTTTGGATTTCTCATGCACATGTCATGTATATACATTTTGTCACCAGAAGGAGGAGCTGTTTTCACAGGACACAAAGACAATCTGAAGCATGACCAAGCAATCTGCTGCAGGGATTGGAAGGTGAGCAGAAGAGGCATTCATGAATTCATAAATCGCGCTTTCCTATTTAGCTCTTATCCGATCATCAATAAATCAGAGAAGTAATCTATTTACTTCAGTGTTACAGTTTTATAAAATTATTAAACCAATGTACCTACTTGTGCTTTTGTCTTCCCTGATAGGCAATTTCATTGAGCCTTGGGTGGCATCCACATTCACAAAGTGCTTTGCCATCATGGTGTATTTCTTCCTATCTTTCTTATTTGGGTGCAAAGTATGCTTTATTATATGTACACTTTGTTGTCCTCATAATTCCACAAAATTACAAGCTATGAGGTGGGATTTTTGAATGTCAGAGATCATTCTATAAAGAGAGCCCCATCTTTATTGGTAGTATCCATGAAGGCTATATGGAATAAATAGGAACTGTATCTTTGGAATGTAAGGGAGACACTGGATAAGCCAGGTAGAGAAACTATATTGAAGAGCATTTTTAACAAGATTTTTCTGTATGAACACTTCTAAAACCATGCCTTTGTCTAGTTTTCAAAAAACACACAAAAGAACTCTCTTTCCAGTCACTTCTTTTATAAAGTAATTTTGATGTTCTTCTAAGTCAAAAAGAAGGCAACCTTAAGTATATTTCAATGGTTTGAATATGAAATAACTGACCTCATACCAAAGTAGACAATTATGGTCCATGTATGAATTCCAAATTATTAAGGATATAAAATCAAAGCAGAGGCATCTGCTCTGTTCTGTTTGTAGATGTGACTGAAAGAGCTGAAGGAAGAACTCAGGGTAATCTCTCACTTCAATTTTAGCTTTGCTGCTTAGAAGCTCTTGTCTCCTTTCTTCAGCCTACCTTCATTTTTCTCTGGAGACCCTCTAGCTTTATGAAAGACAGGACTTTTATTAAGCTAGGGACCATGGTAGAGACTTTGATGTAGGTCACATTGATTACTTGAAGCCTGACTGAGTGATTCCACACACCCTCCCCAAGTTCATATTTTGAGCAAGGTTAGCCAGTCCTGTCTGAAGATAACCATCATGTCATTGCTTTGGGACCCGCAGAAACCCCCTTTGTGACTCTAGGATTTTTATAGTACAAAAAGTTTTATTGCTTAAGAGGGTGCAAAGTAATTTTTTTTTCTGTAAAGAAGCAGCAAATCCAATAAATTTGGGGATCTATGCTACAAACCAATCATAATGTTAGTTTTTTCATAAGTTTTTCTCCCCCTCTTCAGCACTGTAATTATTTTAGACTGGCATTTCCCATCTGAGACATTCAAGTGAGCTTCACCCTGAGCTTTCCAGATCTTTCACTGCAACGTGAATTTGGCTTCAATAAATCTCTTGCATTTTATTTCATCTGAGTAAGAATTTCACTTCTCTATACACCCTGCTCGTTCCCTGCAGGACTGGTAGACAAGGCAGGCAGCCGCCCTTAGGGGACAACCTTTATTTAATAATCAGGATGATCCTCCTGCTGCTGTGGAAGTCCTAATGGAAGCAACTTTTGTCCACAAAGTTCTCTAGCGGAGAACAAAGTCGCTTTGCTTGAAGCAAAACTCCAACACATGAAATTGCCAGACAAAAGAGAAACAGAAGCAATATGTTGGTCTACGACTTTCCAACATAGGCAGCTCTTGTGCAGGTTCCATCACATGATTCTGGGAGGGGGCGCAGGGACCGGGAGAAAAAGCTGAAACGAACTATCATGGATCGTGTGGATGCTAGCTCAAGAGTGACCCTACAAGGAAGAGTAGACCTGTCCCTGTGGGTTTGCTAGATTCTCAACCTCTATTGGAGTAAAAAGAATCATCTCTTTCTCCCACAGAATGGCATGTGAATTCACATTGCTGGTCTTGTGGTTAGCAGCCCAATGCCTAACCCACCCACGAAAGCACCAGGGCGCCTTAATTTCCATGCACAGCCCATGCCAGATCCATCACTGCAGTCTCGTGAATCGTCAACATTACGAGGGTCGCTGTGAGTTGGAATGCAGTGAGGGCCCCACAGTCAACAATCTGAAGTACAGACTTAGAAAATTTCCTGAACGCTGACTTCCTCTGGTACGAAATAGTAAGGCACTTCCATGTAATGCTTTCCTTTCACCTCCTCAGAAGTATCATTTACTATTCACACGGAGGTTTTCTTCTTATAATTAACTACTGAAATAAAGTCGTTTCACACGCTTGGTGAAGTGTAGGGGAATTTACTTAAACACAGTCAGATTTATTAGCAATAAAAACTCAACAGCAGGGGGTTAGCTTGCTTGTAATCCCATAATAGATTTTTGTTAATGTTTTTCTTTGAATCTCTCTTTCAAAGAGAAAGAGAATCAATAATCGCACAGGATAAATTCAAGTCAGTCTAAGCCACAGAGTGGCTTTATAAATACCACCCTCTAGTGTTACAAATAAGTAATCTATAGTCTGGCAAATATAATATATATTTATATGTACATATACACACACACACATATATATATCGTAAGTCATTGTGCTGTTGCAGTGACCCTGCTGTGAATGAGCTGGCCTTGGACAGGCCTAGCAGCATAATAAGCTTTATTCCCCATAAGTCAGGCTTTCCCCGGAAGAAATGTATTTCCGTGTCTTTGGCAAGATTGTGTTTTGTTTTTTGTTTTTCATAAGGGAACACATGATCACTAAAGCTGATTTCACATTCCATGAGGATGAATACAATAGCAACAAGGACATATGACCCAGTTTTCTCTGGCGTCTGCTTGCCAAACAGTGTATGACACTGTCTAATAATGAGTGTATACACTTGTTAATACGAAATGCTGAGAGAATCGCTTTGCTTCCTAGACTGTGGGCGCTGACATTGGATGTTGAATGCTGTGGCAGAAATACTAATATTGCAAGGCAATTGCATCTCATAAACACTTGGAATATATGAAATGTGGTTATTTGTCACAGAACTCAACATACCATAGAAGGTACTGTAATTCGAACCTATCTTGATCCACCGTAATAAGAATACATTACAAAACTTAGCATTTGAACTTTTTAAAACATAAGCTCAGAAATAGTTGTGTCTGGAGTTGTGAGTTTGGGAAAGGCACTCACTCAAACTTCACTGCTGTCAAGTCGGCAACAACTGATAGCAATCCGTTAAACAGAGCAGAACTGTGCTGTGGTTTCTAAGATTGCAATTCTTTATGGGAATAGAAAGCTCCAGCTTTCTCGCACAGAATAGATGGTGGTTTTGAACTGCTGACCTCAGAGTTAGCAGCGCAAATTGTAACAAGTGTGCCCCTTATTCTGACATGAAATCAAATCCAGTATTTATATCATATTCTTAGTATCCGTGAAGTATGTTAGAAGAACACTTTTAGAAAATTAATAGACATTGTATTCACATGTCAGGTCTATTATATGTGTGCCACTAATAAGTATATTTAAGAATTTAAACCTAAATCTGGTGTGTTTTTTGAGCTATTTCTGCAATTTAAAAAGGGGGCAGCAATGTACCCAAATGCTAACATGAAAATCAAAACAAAAGACAGGAAATGTGCATTTCCACATTTGCAGCTAAGTTCTGTCACCTTTAAGTCCAAGATCATCATATGGAACTCAGAGCCCAGAATCATGGGCCAGGATAGTAAGCTGGACAGTAACGACCATCAACAGGGGAGTTCAGAAATAGCCACAGCATGGTGAGAGGACCGGTGGGACAGCAACACCGTTGGAACCAGGCAGCTTATATAAACAGAGGGAGAAATCAGAACCAGCCCTGGGGCAGAACCAGGAATTCTGAAGAAAAGGGAGAAATCTATGCCTGATACTCTTGTGTTTAAGCAAAAGCTGCTTGCTGAACTCCTTCAGCCTTCTCTATGTTGGGGAGGCATCCCAAGAAGGAATGGCACTTCCCTTGCAATGATCCCCCATGGTTTAGCTCTCTTTTGCACCCTAATATTTTTATGGAGTCATTGTTACCGGAGAACAGAGGGAAACAGAAATCACATTTGAATTGAGTTAAACAACACTGGAGAAATGGCTCCAAGTAGGTAGTATCTGTCAGATTATAAAGCTCAGGGATTGTGGAGGTGATTCCAACTCAGAATGATTCTGTGTGTTGCAGAGTAGGAATCTTTCATAAGGTCTTCAAACCTGTGACCTTTTGGAAGAAGATTAACAGGCCTTGTTTTCAAGTCTCCTGGGGGTGGGTTAACAATCAAGGACTTAACCGTTTGTTCTACCCAGGGAATTCAGAGTATATAGGACCTTTGATTCTTGGAGTAAGGCATTCAAGAGCCAAGGAACATATAAATATGCTTCCTCTCTTCCTAGCATTTTGGTAAATTCTGTTTTAGAATCTTTCCCCTATGAAGCTTGGAAATTTGAAGTTGATTCCAGGCCCCGGCAAAGGGGGCAAAGCATCAGGTACTTGTTTAAAGGAATGCCAGAGAGCATATGCACAAGGAGAGGTCTTGGTTCTTCAGACTGCAGGCAGAGTTTACTTTCTAGTGAGTTGAATTTGTCTCCTTGGCATTGACACACTCAGTAAAAACAGATTGCCAACTTGGGTTATCATATTTTTTAAAAAGATAATTGAAGTGCATTTATATTCTCTTTTATTGTGACCAATGATTTAGGCCAGTTCCTTTAGATATCTTCACCTGTATCATTTTTAAATGGGAAAGTTAGTTATTTGATTTGGATTACCAGTTCTAATAAAACCAAGTTGTCCAAAAGTACTGCTTACCACAAGTTCCTAAGAATTAACAGAGAAATAAGTGGCCAGTGTTCTCTTCAGATGGTTGGATTGGTCTGACAAGCCCCATGCCCTTCCCCTTTCCTTCCTGATCTCTGAAGCATGCTCCAGACTCTGACTTTGGAATTATTCAAACTGTCCTGTAAAGGGCAAATGATGGAAACAGGAGGGTTAGTATGACAAAGAAGACAGTACCGATAGAAAAAACAATTAGGGATTGAGCCCTGGTGGCGTAGTGGTTGAGTGCGGAACTGCAGCCCACGAGTTTGGTAGTTCAAATGCAGCAGGGGCTCTCCAGGAGCAAGGCTGGGTAGCTCCCATGACCACCAGAAGGCAGTGATGCCCCGCCAAAAATTTTTTTTCATCTTGGGTCAGTAAGGATCTTTGAATATGATTTTTAAATTATGTTCTAAAAAATGTCTTAACAAAGATAAGCACTTTTCTTAATGTTGAGTCCAACTCATGACCATCTTTGAGGACAGAGTAGAACTGCCCCATGGGGGATTGATTCCTTGGCAGTGAGTTTAGTTTGGTTTGGTATGGTGAAATCTTTATAAAAGGAGACTGTCACAGCTTTCTCCTGTGGAGTGGCTGGTGTGTTAGAAGCACCAATATTTCTGTTAGTAGCTCTTAATCATTCCTCCCCAGAACTCTTATTGAGCAAGAAGATTGGTGTTGTTTTCTTCTTGGGTGTCCTTGAATTGGTTCTGACTTATAGCAACTTGTATGTACAATGGGATAAACACTGCCCGGTAAAGTGCTGTTCTCACCACTACTGCTATGTTTGAGCTCATTGTTGCAACCACTTTCTCAATCCATCACTTTGAGGTTTTCCTCTTTTACACCCATGCTGTGCTTTGTCAAGCATAATGGCATTCCCCAGGGATTGTTCCCTTCTGATACCATTTCCAAAGTATATAAGACAAAGTTCATTATGTTTGTTTAGAAGGAGAAATCGGACTATAACTTCTTCCAATAAAAATGTCTCCATTCATCTAGCAGTCCAGAGTTCTTCTACCTTCCTTGCTTCTCCATTCTTCTTCAATCATGCCCTAACTCTCACATGCATATGAAGTGATTGAAAATAACAGAACTTGGGGCAGACGCACTTCCATCCTCAAAGTTGCATCCTTACTCATTAATACTAAAGAGATCTCTTGGAGTAGAATTGGCCAGTGCACTATGTTATTTGATTTCTTGACTGCTGTTTCCATGGGTGTTGATTGTGAACTCAAGTAAAATGAAGTCCTTGAAAACTGCCACTTTTTTTTTATTTGTCACAGTGTTGTTGTTGTTTTTTATTTTACTGTGAGGATTTTTGTTTCTTTATAATGAGGTCTACATCATACTAAATATTGAAGTCTTTGGTCTCCCTCAATAAGTAGCTCAAACCCTCATTGCTTTCAGCAAGCAACGTTAGATCATCTGCATACTACAGCTTGTTAATGAATCTTCTTCCAATCCTGATGCCTCAATCTTCATATAATTCAGTATCAGACTATCCATTCCTCATGCAGATTGAGTAAAGGACATACCCTGAATCATGCCTTTCCGGATTCTTTTGTTTTGTTTCATTTTAATAAATCATTTTATTGGGGATGTTATAGCTCTTATAACAATCCATATATCAATTGCATCAAACATATTTTGACATCTGTTGTCATCATAATTAGCAAAACATTTTCGTTCTACCATTCAGCATTTCCTTCTTCTGTTTAAATAATTGGATCTCTTGTTCTTTGTATAGGACACATAGGAATGATTAAAGTGTTCTGGAATTCTCATTCTTCAAAATGCTATCTGTAATTGGTTATTATTTACCCAATCTAATGGCTTTACATAATGTCAATGAAATAATCATAAGCATCTCTCTTGTAGTCACTACCTTACTCCAAGAGCAATGAGAAAGATACAGCAATAGACTACCACTTGGCTATAACCCCTGGCCTGCTTCTACAGTCTGCCCACCAGGTTCAGATTTTGATCCCAATTCCAACACCACTGTTCTGTAACTAGATTGTGAAATTGAAACCTAGAAAGATGAGGGTCACACAGCTGGTTGTCTGTGACAGAGTTCAGAACTTCTGGATGCTTATTCATTCTAGATTCATTGGCTCTGAAATTGCTATGGACATCAGACTAGATGAGTCTCTGCCCTTAGAATCAAAAACAAGGACATAGAGATTGCACTAACTGATGTGAAAGATGAATGAAAGAACCAGATGGACATGGATGCTGAGCATAAATAACCTAGGTGTAAAAAGTAAAGAATGAAGCAGATGCACATCTAAGATTAAGGACCAGGGTCTATGCCTGAAACAGAGAGAGAGAGAGAGAGACAGAGAGAGAGACAGAGAGAGAGACAGAGAGACAGAGAGAGACAGAGATTGCAGATGGGTCTCAGGTGGGGTCCTGTTAAATCTCCCCTTTAATCTCACCCTGTGTATTTCTAGAACAATAACTCTCCATGGGAGTAGAAAGCCTCATCTTTTTCTTTGTCGACCAGTTGGTGGTTTCAAGCTACTGAATGCTCAATGCATAATCACTCACCACCAAAGCTTCTGGGACATGGTGGGAGCCTTAAGACCATTTCTTAATCTCCTCATAGAATAAGCCTCCACTGAATTCTTTCAGACCATGAATCAACAGCAGTGTGAAAAAGCTTTTGCCCTTGGGCAGGTTGTGAATGAAAGTGGATTGCTACCACTCCCCAAACCAGCCCGTGATGGAACTTGGGGTTCTAGGTTCTTCATGATCATGCATCACAACACATCTAAGCCAGAAGACCCTGAAACAATCTTGTAAAACTTTCAACTGCAATAGTGTGTGTATTCCAATCACAGACCCCTTTCCTGCTGCTATCATTCCATCGGCACTGCAATAAATTGTTCTATCTCCCCTTCTGAATTTGTGATGGATCTTTTGTTCTCTGTATCCTCTTTAAGCAATTGAGCTTTTTTGAATCCTGTCAGCATTATTGCCTCTAGCTTGTGGTCTTCCTCACCTGGAGGATTTATCTTTGTCTTATTTAAGCCTTAATAAATGTGTATCTACAAGTTACCTTTGAAGTTAGGGTCTCACTTTTCCCCTAGGACAATAGTACACTTGTTTTTGTTAACTTACAATAATAATTCTGATTTCACCAAATGCATCACTGCTATTCTAAAAGTCAAAGCAGCTGCTGAATGAAGAGAGATGACAAAGAGGTCAGCATACAAACATATTTCTCCATAGCTTTTATTATTTTAGAGTAGAGTGAATCCATGACAACTAATACATAGAATTTTCAGGTCCACTTTACCTACGGATGCAATGATGGGATACATCAGTGAGTTTGTGGAGCAGATGCTGTGCCTCCATATTTGAAGAGCTATGCACGTTGACTCTAGCCCCTGTAATACTTGGAGCTGATTTTCATCAAATGTTAAAAGCTGGTGGCATCACTCAACTGTTTTCCTCCTCTTTTGTATCACTAGCTCTCCTTTAAAGTACCTTTCTGACACTTGGCTGAACGATCACATAGAATAATAAAGAGTATTAAATAGCAATCAAAATTCTCAGGAAGGGCAGTTGCCAAGGTACACATGGGAAAGAGGCGTTGGGATGATTTCAGATGGAAGATAAAAAAATAATGTCCCACTGCCCAGGTTACTAGATGACTCAATAACAAAAAGAGTTTATTGAAAGAATTAGAAATGTCAATCATGGGATTACAGATCCTAAAGCAATGTCCAGACTCGTATGACTCTGTTCTTTGTAATATCTAAGACATCTTGTCATGTTCTCTCTGATGTTATCATATGTTGTGGTATTTTTGAGTTCAGTTTTAAATCACAGTGTGATGGCTACATGGCATGACACTGTTAGACTCTGTCACTGTTTAATGTGTTACTTCTGACAAGTCTCGGATATAACAGACCTGCCAACTTAAGGCTCAAAACTTGACGGAGATAATGTCACATCCCCAAAGTAGAAGTATCTTCAAAAACAAAGTCTATCCTGCCATGAAGAAAACAACTAGGATATTTTCCTTAATCTTCTTCCCCAATTTTTTTGCAATATTCAAATTCTTTGGGGGCTAGAAGTTCATCATGAATCTTCCTAAAGTTCTACCTTTGAGGTTGATTTTGAAGTGACATAGTATTGAATAAAGGATCATCCACTTTCTCAGCCTGCAATGTGAGATCTATGGGGTTCAGGATCCCCTAACAGGGGTCTGATCTTTTTCCCCTTGATTGAAGTAAAGGATATCTTGTTCATAACAAGTTAGAGCTGAGAGCCTCCCACAGTTAGTGAAATGTATGCAAAGATATACATGGCATCCTTTAGAGAAGGGGAAAGGGGAAATGCGGCTTCCTAAAGGAGAAATGTGATTATTAGAAATAATATTTGGGGAAAAGAATTGTGTGAGAAAAGGAAGCGACAAAGATTTGAAAGAACTTCATAACATTAGCCAGAATAAACTCGATTTAATAAAGCTCTTATAGTTCTTTAGAAATAAATGCTTTGACAAGAAATCCAAAATGGTTCTCTCATAATGATATTGCATTTTATAAAGAATGATCTTACAGCAAGCTTCAAATGCATTATGCTTGGTCATTTTCACCTCCTTATTCTATCTCTAAATGTTTTCATGACATGCTTAGCATTCAAAATTCTTGCATCTTGCTTTATATGTCTCAGTGAAAATGTAATTTGTCATGCCCTTCATGTGAAAACAAAACATAAAGTATTACATGCCACTGAAGATGGCAGACCATTCATAAAGCCAATGGCTGTCAGCACATCTTCTCACTGCAGCCATTATTAACACTGAAAGACAAGAGAGAAATGACAGTGAAGCAGTCGCAACTGCACATTCATTGCCACTGCCATTATGAAAGCTGTCAGAGTCACGTGGCTTACTGCTTCAAAAGGAAGCCTCAGAATTTCAGACTCTTTCCCATAATGGAGACTTTCTCCCTAATAAAGAAACTAAACTTTGTCTTTCTGCAGGATTTAAAGTGATTTTTAATCTGGTAATGTTCTAGCAGATGAGCTATACAATTGAACCTGTTGGTTGGAAAAGAAAAGAAATTATCAACAAGAAAATGATGTTGAAAGTAAAAGACACATAAAGCAATGTCATTCTAAAAGATGTATGGGAAATTGTTCACAGAAGCTGCCTTTCAAATGAGTGGAAACAGAAAGCATGTGGGTAGATAAAGGGACATGGCACATAGCATATAATTTTTATTATAAGCTCTTGAAGCTAATACTTCTTAACTCTACGGATGGGTCATTTTTATAAAGGAAGCCAAGTCCCAGGATGTTCTAAAGGAGATCACTGGGCATTAAACAAACAAATGATCCAATAATGATGTCATTTTGCCAAATTTACTTCGATGTCAGTAGTATAGGGAGTTCATTGGACATCCACTTCTGACTTGTTTTTCTTTTGAAGCCTGATCGTATGAACTCTGCAAATAAAACTGCATCATATTTTATTAGTAAAGAACCACTGCACAGAACCCATTTGTCTATTGAGTGGCTTGCCTATTATCATGTAGCTGTAAATGATGCTGTTGGTATTCTAAAATAGTGACAGGATGACCCGTGTTTGGCAGGTTTCAGCAAAACTTCTAAACTTAGACACACTAAGAAGAAAGACCAGATGATCTATTTCCCAAAATTATTTGATGAAGCCTCTGGATCATAACAGAATATTGTCCCTTTTAGTATGCAAAGATGATCCCCTCCCCCTCCACTCGCCAGCCCACACCCCATTTGGAAGGCATTCAAAAAGCAGAGCGGTTGCAACAATAGACCCAAGCATATCGACAGCACAGAGAGGATGAAGGATCAATCAGCTTTTCCTTCTGTGGTACATGAGTCACGATGTGTCAGAGCTGAATACATTTCACACCATGGATACCTTTCATTGAAAAACACAATTGAAGTTATTTGGGTTTGGCGCCTCTCAGTTTTCCATGGAGAGCCTTGAGTTCTTGGAGCTGTCAGAGGGCAGCAGGATGAAAGTGGGTTAAGAGCAGAGAAGCTGCTGAACCAGAGAGCTGCTGCTTTCTGACTCGTACAGGAACTGAGGGCTCTTTCTAAAAAATGATAGCCCACAGCTGACTTCCTCAGATGCTGTAGCAGCTGTCAGTGAAGAAGCGCAGGAGGGGAATGCCCTGAAGTGGGAGGAGATCCTTTAATCTTCCAAACAGTAATTACCAAGTCCTGCAAGGCATTATTTACAGCGGATACCTGCCATAAGGTCTCTAATTCTCATGACTTGAAAAATATGTATTTTTGTGTGTAAGAATTAAATTGTGAGAGAACTAGGCAAATATCTATAAAGTCATGATGTAACAAAACGGTGTGGTAAAGGGAAATTTATAAACTAGAAGTTTGGCAGACAACTTTGCTTTTCATTCCATGCACATGAAGCTCCTTTCTAGCTGAGAACTGTGGATTTGTAAATGCAAGCGCACCACACAAAATCATTCTGACTTGTGGAAAACTTTACAATGTACTGAGTACTGATGGCAGAGTATGTTAAGTGCTGTCCTGCTCACGTGAATGTGGATGGTTCAAATCCACTGGTTTATCTGAGGCAGAAACATGGGGCATTTGGCTTCAGTACAGGTTTTACAACCTCAGAAACCCCGGAGAACTGCTTATTTCTGCCCAATCAAATCTTTATGAATTGCAATCAATGGCTGCGGGTGGGTTCAGGGACAGCTTTATACAACCTTTCACAATATAATAGGAAGTGCTTGTTGAACTGTTGGACATGCCATATTCTCTTCTAAATTCTTCCCATACATTATTTCATTGATTTCTTATGGCAACACTATCAAAGAGGTATAGTTTCTCTGGTTTTAAATAAATGAGACCACAGATTAAGTGGCTTGTGCAAACCCTACTGTAGACGGTGGCATGATTAGAGCCCAGATAATCTTGCTTCAGTTCTGTAAACATATATATATATATATATATATATATATATATAAATTTTCTTTTTATCAGTTGGGTACCATCTGAATATACTTATAATGCACAGGGTTCTTTGCATATTCTAAAATCTTAAGCAAGCTATAGCAATGACTTATCTAGGAATTAATATTTTTAAACTTTTTATTGTGAATTAGATGAGCATTTACAGACCAAAGCATTTTTTTCATTCAATAATCTATAAAACTGCCTAATAATTTACCTGGTTTCCATTATTTTCTCCCATGTTACCAAATAATCATCAAAAATGTGTGATTTTTTTTTCTATTTCAGAGTTAGAGAATGGGTCTCTTTTGCATGTAAAATGGCATGATTTTTCATTAAACCCTCATTTTTAATTTTGTGATGTGTGGGTTCATTTAAAAGTACACCACCTGTTTTTTCTAGCCCCTCTGAGTTCACACTGTGTGCTGGGATGAGAAAAAGACACAGAATTTAGCCTTAAGAGTCACCAACAGGATGTGACTTTAAAGAAAAAATAGTTTCATTGAAGCTGTGTTTTCTCTCCCCTGATCAGAAATAATGCGGAGAGTATTAAAAGGAGGGAACATCACTGCCAAACTACAAGAATAGGGAATCCCCACTCCTCCCCACAAAATACTTTAGAAGAGGAACAAAATTGATAATAACAAAGGCCATCAAGATTGGGTAGAGTTAGGAGCAGAAGTTTGGGGGTGGGGTGGGAAACAGTCTTTGAAGCTACATCAAAAGAAAAAAGGTAGATTGAATATGGCCCGTCTTCAAACACTGGGCTCTTAAATTTCCCTCAGAACTCTATCTGCACGACATTTGATAAAAGAATGAAACTTACAAAGTAGAGAGAGTACATGCTTTGAGTCGTAGCGGACACGAGGACCAGTGATCACTCCAGCATTATTCGCACAGTTGCCAAAAAGGTGGGAAAAACACAAATTCCCCATCAGTGGCTGAATGGTTAACTAGGACTACTTCTGTACCCTGAGATGGACCATAGTAACATTTTCCCAGTGGAATTTCAGAATTGCTAGGCTATCAGGTGCCTTGATGGTATAAGGATTGAAGTGTTCAGCCGCCAACTTCAAGATGAACAGTTCAAACCTACCAGTTTCTCAGTGGGAAAAAGATGGGTGTCTTGGATCCCATAAAGATTTACAGCCTGGAAAACCCATGGAGACAGTTCTACTCTGTTCTTTAGACTAGGAGTCAGACAGGACTCATGGCAGTCAGTGGAAGTGACTATGGATGGCTATGGTTCCTGGGGCTGCAAAGGGTTCATTTGCTCAGATGTAAATGGTCAGGATTCTTAGCTTCTAACCCATGGTTGCTGATTGGAGCCCATCTGGGAAGAAAGGCCTAGTGATCTACTTACAAAATATCAACCATTGAAAATCCTATGGACTACAAATAGTCAGACTTAATGGCGACTTAATCCTGACAGTAGGAAAAGGATATCGAGGTGTTCTACTCCCATAAATAGGTAAAGTCTCAGAAAATCACAGAGGCACTTCTACTCTGTCCTATAGGGTCACTATGAATTGATTCTGTTTCAAGGGCTATGAGATTGAATCTGAGTTTTGAGTATTGACATTTAAAGTAAAAATAAAAGTACCATTGCATCTACTAGTACTCATGAGTGTCTGAGTAGAACTGGACTCCATAGGGTTTTTAATGCCTTATCTTTTTTCAGAAGCTGATTGCCAAGCTTTTCTTCCAAAGCACTTCTCAGTCAACTTGTACAATTGATCTTTTGGTTAGCAGTCAGAATGTTAACCATTTGCACACCCAGAGACGCTACAGGGACTTCTAAACCAATGTAAGATTCTTGCTATCTCTGCAAAAATGGGGATCTGAGGAAGATATGGTTTGCAAAAAGATATTTTGGACCCAATTATACAATTTTAACAGTACTGGAACTGCTACAGAGCTCCGCTCTCAATGTGCTATTCCGTGGGGGGTGGGCGGGGGTGCGTCCTAGCTCTTGAAGACAAAAGAAATTTAAAAATAAAATAGTTGAGAGGTAGAGACAGTATCCTTCCAATTGTCTTTCTCATTTAGAAGGGTCATTCCCTTCCTATTATTTTAAATCTGTTTTTGATGGGCTGAGTTGAAAAGTAGTTTCACCTTGCTCTGAAAAATAAGACTGTGACTCTTTGGTTGGGAAAAGGAACTATGTACCAGCCGCCCAATTTTGAAGAGCACCTCTTGTTTCAAACTTGACTAAATGGGACAGAATGAGTGGGGCTAACACAAAAGAGTCCATTCTTTTATGCCCATCTGAGACCAGGAAGTGATGAATCCCACTGGACAGAGCATGTTTCCACTTGGTTCCAACCTAGTTTTCAGATGAAAGCACTTTGGAGAGGTAGAGTGAAGCCTTGCTTTGTTTAGTAAATGGTCGGCTGACCTCCAATTCTTCCACTAGTAGGCCTTGTTCTTTCTCTTCTGTTCTGAACCAGTTTCAAGAGCAAAAGGGTATTTGTTGTTTCAGGACTTGAAGGAACACTGGAAACAAGATCGCCTCAAGTCCATGCTCATGCATACCAATATCCACAGAGCTCCTCTGACTTGCAAGGCTACATTAAGGTTGACAATATCCTGAAATAGCTGAATATGTATATGCTTTGTAGTTGCATTTGAATCCTAAGGCAGCAGGGTTACTAGCAGTGTCTTAAGACTCTAAATGGTATATGGAAAATCAAAATACAAGTGAAAGAGAAACTCTAGGGAAGAAAATTTTGAAGTGAAATGAAACCAGCATAAGGAGCACAGGATGGAGTGGAGAGAGGGAAAGAGTTGGAAATATCCCTTCTACCCAGCTGCTAGAAACTATCCATTGGCTTTCTTTCTCTAAGGATTTGCTTATTGTGGATATTTCACATGATTTGGATCATATGTATCTAAAAAAGGAAAAAGAACATAGGAAATGTGAGAGGGATATCTAGAGAAGTGGAATTTGTCTAAATGAAAGAAAGAAAAAAACTAGGGTATGATATTTGTGCTTATATATCATTTCCACATTGTTCCTCACTTCCTCCTGTCACCAGGTATTTTGGCATGTGAGTTTGGGGAGGAGTATGAGTACAGCCATACTACAGGAATATTTCTGAGCACTAATTACAGACCACCACAATAAAATAGAAATCACAAGAAGACTCACCTCAAAGGACAGTTTTGGTTTCCTGGTGCTTAAAGAAAGCTACATTTACACTAGATTGTGGTCTATTGAGTGTACAATAACATTGTGAAACACTTTGAAATACTGAAAGACTTACCCAAATGTGACACAGAGACATGAAGTAAGCACATACTCTTGGGAAAATGACACTAAAATGCTGCCTACAAAATTCCAACTTTAAGATTGAGGAATGCAACCCTCAGAAGGGTTTACAATTGAGAGTAAACATAACCAAAACCTGTGTGCTGAGCACACAATCTAAGAAGCTGAACTATATGAAGCAGAACGAAGAATAAGGATTAAAGGAAGGCTTATTAACAACTTACCACATGCAGATGATACATCCTTGTTTGAGAAAAGGAAGGAGGACTTGAAACACTTGCTAATAAAAATAAAGAACTATAGCATTCCATATGCGTTGTAACCCAATGCAAAGAAAACCCAAAATCAACAACTGGACCAATAGATAACATCATGATAAACAAAGCAAAGGTCAACATTTAATTTTGGTTAGATCCAAAATCAGTGCTTGTGATAGTTACATATTCTGTCATCAATTTGAGAGGATTAAGCATGAAGGAGTGAGGTGTAGCCTGTCAATCAGGTGGCAGCTTAATGACCTCATTTAGAGGCACTAAGAAGATAAATAGCTTATATGAGGTATGACACACATTCACTCCCTGGAAGACATGGTAGCTGACAAGACAGATGGAACTAGGCTAGTGCCCTAGCTGGAGGAGTCACGTGGAGACCTGTGCCAGAATGAGATGCTTACAATGGCACTGGATCCACACCTTTCCACCCACTGTCCTGTGATCATCCTGCATTTAGCATTATTGCCTATGCTTCATGAGTCTGAAGAGTACTTTACAGGCTGGTATCAGACATATGCTCTAATATCAGACTTATGGACTTGATCTGGACTGGGGTGTTTTCTTAATGTACAATTGCTCATTATATAAAGCTCTTTCTTATACATATGTGAGTCTCTATAATTTTTATCTCTAGTTGACATGGACTAAAACAGTACTCATGGAAACAGTAGTCAAGAAATCAATCAGTGTATTATTACATTGGGTATATCTGTTCTGCAAGTGTTGAAGAGAAAGTACATCATTTTAAGAACTAAAGTGAAACTGGCCCAAGCCTTGCATATAAAAGTTGGACATTAAATAAGTAAGACTGAAGAAAAATTGATTAGGTTGAATTAATATGCTTGTAGAAGAATATTCAAAGTGCCGTGGACTTCCAAAAGAATAAGCATCTTGTCTTGAAAGAAGTATAATCAAGTGCTTTTTAGAATCAAAGATGTCAAGATTTCATCTCACCTGTTGTAGACAAGTTATCAGGAGAAGGCAGTTCCTGAAAAGGACTTCATAATTGGTAGCCCCAAAAGACAGTGAAAAAGAGTTGAATTGACACTATGACTACAACAAGGTGTTGAAAAGACATGATGGTTGGGAAGATGGAGTAGGACCAGGCAGTGCTTCATTCTGTTGGACATAGGACCACTATGAGTCGGCATGACTTCATGGAAGCAAGATGAAGGATTGTTCTTTTGCAAGAATGCAATGGAGAATCTCAGAGGAATAAAACCTCAGATTCAGTCCCCCAACCAGTCCCCCAATAGGTTACTTTTATTTGTATACACCTTCTAACAAGGAAGTGTTACATATACATTGTTCATGTCACATGTAGCTACTTCCATTCGGATTGTTGCTTGCAATTTGGAAACTGGTGCCTTAGTGTCCCTCATCCTTGCAACAACCACACCATTTGTTTTTAAGGCAAGAGCGGGGAATGTTGGGTCTGGGCTTTATTCAAACTAAAACCAAACTCACTACATCAAGTCACTGCTTAGTCAAAACGATGCTATAACATAGGTGCAACTGCCCCCTGTGAATTTCCTGTACTGTAACTCTTTATGGTGTAGAAATCCTTGCCTTTCCTCCTGTGGAGTGGATGGTAGAGTAGTATAAGGCCCTCAACATCATCAATAGCATGCCTTACCAAAGAGAAGCAGTTCCAACCATCACATTAAGGGCAAGCCAAGTCACTGCTTAATAAGTGTGTCCTCAAAGAATGTTATAAATATTCAAAAGTCCGTTAGCATAAAAAAGGTTTCTTTGGTTGAATAAAAACCCTGACAGGATGCCCGGATCTCCGATGGTGTAATGTGGTTAGGCATAGGCTGCATTTCCCATGGTTGGCAGTTTGAATTAAAAAAAAAAATTCTGAAGGAGAAAGACTGGCCTTTCTATTCCCAAAGCAGTTACAGAGGATGTCCCCACACAAGCTCAGAACGACTCATAGTTCTGGTCTCCTCTCCAGCTGTGCCTTTAGGAGCATTGCAGTGAATATTTCACGACAGACTCAGAGTTTATAGAAAATTTTATTTTCTTGTTCAACCTCTGTTTGTATACACTTCAAATGCAATCTCTACCAGCTAGGAAAGTCATATGCCTCAGCTGCCTTCAAGCTTTTGGAGGTTGTATTTTGGGTGTTGTTTTTTTTTTTTTTCAATAACTTGATCAAGCCTGCTCCTGACAAGAATATTGTGTTGGGCTAGACAAGTAGCTGTCTCCTGAGCTCTTATCAAGGATTTCTTTTTTCTTTTTCTTTCCTCCAGGGTCAAAAATATATTCAATAGAGTTCTGTAGTCTGAACAGTTTTTTTTTTAATATAGAATTACATAAGTCATGTATTTTCATTGGGTTTTCTTGAGAGAGAAGAATTTCCTCCACCCCCTTTTTTCACCGATATTATTCAGAAGACTTGTATAGGAGATATGCTCACTGAGATGTGCCATTTGATTTCATGAGCATTGATTGTGAATGCAAGTAAAATTAAATCCTTGACAGCTTCAGTCTTTGATCATAACACTGTCTATCGGTCCAGGTGTGAGCATTTTGGTTTTCTTAACTTTGAGTTGAAATCCATAGAGAATGATATAGTTTTTCATTTTCAGCACTAAGTGCTTCATGTCCTCTTCATTTGCAGCAAAAAAAAAAAGGTTGTGTCGTCTGCATACTTGTTTTAAGCAATTATAGTCTACAGTATACTATTCCTGAAAACTGTAAATATTTTCCCTTTGAAAGCACATATATACTTTCTCTTTTTCTTTATTTTGATTCCTCTAAATTAGTAATCTTTTCCTGAACTAGTTGCAGTTCACATACATGCTCCAAATCTCTTCTGATAAGGTTACTTCTTTTCTTGCATTTTCACAGATCACTTCTTCCCTATGTCACTCCAAGGATAGTATAATCAGCCAATACTCAACTTGTGAGAGATGCGAGAGAGCTATTCATGTAGCAGCATACTTTTTCAAATAGAGAAAGTCAATGTCAAGCATTGAATGTCACATGGTTTCTTAGAGGTGGGTTCAATTAGATTTTCATTTTTGGGTGGCCACATCTCCTCTCTTTGGTTCAGTTGGAAAGTGAAGAGGAGGGGAAACAGAAAAGATAACTTTTTATAATTTAGTCATTCACATTTTAATTGGTGAGTCTTTTTTATCTGTCAGTTGTTAAGCACTGAAGACCTCAGAGTAGAAACTCATTCATATTGTTTGTTTCATTATTCAATCTTCTTTCATAATTTTCAGGCAGGAGCAAGGAGACAATAAAGCTCAATAAGTAAGGATAAATGCTTCCTTATCGCTCTGCTTTTCTTTCTGTCTTTGTCTAGCTTTGTTCTTGCATTGAGCTCTATGGAATGATACGAGTAAATAAACCTAGACAACTCTTCCTGTCAAAGACTAGATAGCCCCATGGGGATAAGAATACACATACACACTCACAAAAAAACCTTTAGAAACCACTACTACTAATACCAAAAAAGAAACCAGCACCAACATGTGTACAATCATTTAAATAAAAATAGGATGCAAATGTATCTGTATAAATTAGTCAATGAAAAACAGGTTAATTGAAGTGCTCCCAATATGTTTCACTAATTGGTTTCACTGTTTTGACTAATCATTTCTCTAGAAACAATTTTGACAAACTGGTTACGTCTGTTTAATATGGAAAAATGGTCACCTTAAGCAATATGTTTCTTGGTCAAGTCAAAGTCTGATTATTTTTTGATTGCACATGAAAAAATAAATTGTCTTATTTAATTAATTTCTTCTTATTGCATGTCAAAACAGATTATATTCAAATATGTCATACCCTTAATAATAAATGATATATATTTATAAATAATTTGGATCCCACTCTTTCAACAGAGTGGATTAGGGAAGAATAATAATGCTGAGTAACTTCAGGATAAGTAAGATAGCTGGAAAAATAGCAGGTGAGATTCAAATTGGAAAGACAGACTTAGGAAGGAAGGCTGAGAAATAGGCAAAGTAAGAATACTAGATGTGATTTTAGACTTGACCCTCAAGAAGTGTATTACTACTTAATGGCTACCATAACTTTGCACTTTCAGTGAGAAGTCTGGAGACCAGTTAATTTTTTTCATTGATGCTGTATAACTGTGTTGGTCTGGTTAGACTAGAGAAACAAATTCATAGACACACATATGGATGTAAGAGTAATTATATACAAGAGGAGTGGAACATTGAGAAAGAATCCCAAATCCAGTCCACTTCAAAGTCACCAGTCCTATATTAGCC
Organism: Nesogale talazaci; assembly: GCA_004026705.1. NCBI lineage: Eukaryota > Metazoa > Chordata > Mammalia > Afrosoricida > Tenrecidae > Nesogale > Nesogale talazaci. The sequence goes on along the minus strand of PVJH01023280.1, from coordinate 12,739 downwards.
CATATGCCCGATACCAGTCTATAAAGTCTCCTTCCAACTCACAAAGTCACAGGTCAGTGGGTGCAGAGTCCTGGAGCTGGCAGGGGTCTTCCCCATGGTTCCTCGCTTCCAGGGCCAGGGACAGTAGAAGCAACTCAGCACTGGCAGGGCTCTCCATGTGGCTTCTCCAGCATCAGAGGTCTGGTCCCTTCAGGATAAGGCAATGTGGCTTCTCCTCTGGCTCCTCCAGCTCCTCCAATGCTGCCATCTTTTCTTGTCCATAGTTTGCTGTCTTGGAGGCTGACTCCCAACAACTGCGGAGATGGCTTCTCATCTCCACCAGGGAAATACTGCGAGGTTTCCCAGAAGTCTCAGGAGAAAGCCATGCCCACACAGAGCCCTCATTGACTACTCAATGGCTATCTCCAAATTAACAGGCTAGACTCCACCCCTATATCTCAATCATGAAATTGACATAAGCATATGACCACCACGAGGACCAAGAAAGACTTTGTGTGCAGAACAAGTCACTTTCAGCTTCTGACACAGATAATTCTCCTTAATTAAGGTTAAAGATAGCATGTGGATTATTGTCCTGGGCTTGAGCTGGGTTTATCACGGTGGTCATAGCAGGCTCTTTAAACTCACAGTGCTGGTATTCCATTTGTTAGCATCTTGTCTGTCTTCACCAGAAAAGTCCGTAGCATTGATCAATATTACTGTTCATCATCTTGGTCCTAGACATTTTTCTTCCTCTAGCGCATGCGTGGCAGCAGTGAAAGATAATACTCTGAGTGGAATCCAGATACAATTATTTACTGTTACTCATAAAACTGACTTACCTCATGTGCCTATTCTTGATAGCAGCTACTGAGGTCTGGTGTCTATAGGGCTGTTATAGTATGTAGTGATGCAGCCCATTGTCTCATTCTATGCGTGTCTTCTTATGCTTTCCCTGCTTTGTTTATCTCTCTGCCACAACAGAATTGACTACCTTACAGACTCTGACTTGCTGGGTTGATTGAAACAACACTCAAAGCTGCTGTTGCTTGGGGTCACTTGGGCAACAAAGTCTAAACTGTGCTGTTTTGCTTCCACCCCTCATGGTAATTAAAAAATTCCTAAAAGACTTCTAAGTTGAATCTAACTAGGGATTGAAGTTCTTAACATTGACCAAACTCAACCTGAGTATTGGACAAAGAGGTTTCTTCCTTATTCCCATTCTACAACAAATGATGCTACAGTTTCTAATTTTGTTATAATTTCTGGACACCCTTCACTTACCTTTTATTTTTATTTTTTTTTATTTTTGGTGGGTCTTACTGCCCTCTGGTGGGAGTAGGAGGCCCAGCCTTGCTGCTGGATTTGAACCTCCATCCCAGTGGGCCACAGTCCCGCGCACAACCACTATGCCACCAGGGCTCAGCCTCCTTTACTTACCTTTTAAAGAGATGAATGGTGCAGTTCTTCAAAAGATCTATTTCCCCTTAAAGGCAAGTGAGGACCTTGTTTCGGCAGTCATGTGCCATATGAGTGGCCATTTAACTCGGCTTTCATTGAGTTTAAAACAAAGTGTGACTAGAGGTTGTCAGGTAACTAAAGGATAGTTCACCATTTAACTGAACTAAATGAAGAGTGGAAGGCAGAACTCAATGACTGTACAAGTCGGGTTTGTTGTGGCAGATTTAACACTGCTTTAGATCACTAGCACATGCTATGGGTTTTGGCAGTTCAAAAGAAGTGTTTTTCACCCTAGCGTTCAAAGGTAAGAAGGTAGCAAAATAGGTTATCAAATAGGCAAAAAAAAAATCAACATAATTTCAGATTAAAGGCTATAGCAAGCAGCACGGATGGGAGAAGGTTAAATCATGCTCGTGGGTGAGTCACCCACACAAATAGAAGCTGATGGATGGTTTAGTTAGGAGTGTGCATCATTTCAACCTTCAGTCCTCTCTCTGGTTTGGCTATCAATTTAAGAGGTTGCTCTTCTTTTGGGGAGAAAGATGCAGCTTTGATTTTATACCTGGTAATCGTGCACCATTAGACCTTTTGGGCACTTACCCACTATGGAAAACATTACCTGTAGGACCAGGGCAAATGATAAGGGTTATAATAACAGGTGGTAAATGTATTCTTGCTTTTCTTGAATGTTCATTGATGCTACAGCACCTTCTAAGTGGCTGTAGCAATGATCATTTGATCCATTGATATAAAAATTAGATGGAATTATGCTTGTAATATTTGTTTATTCTTTTCATAAAATTCATACTTTGATAAATACATCTTATTCTCTTATGCTTTTGTTTCAGTAAACAAACATAGAACATAAAGAGAAAAAGTGCCAAACAACCAGATGATGACACACTGTCACTCATTTCAGCTTTGTGCTATGCCAAAATTCCCACAAAATATGAGGATTAAGAAATTCCTGGAATTGTTAAAAAGCTGAAAAATAATATTGTCAGAACAATTGCTCTAAGTTCAGCAGAAGTGAAAAGCTGATTTCAAAAACGACCACACTGTGTTCAGGGAAACAAAGTTGTCTGTTTCTAGTGTATCACACACAATGTTGCTGTCTAAGTGGCCTACCTACCTCTAAAGACTGGGACGCTACTACCACAGTGAAAAGATTGTCAAGGATAAGTCATACAACCAATGACATAAACGGGTAAAAATGAAGAATCGGGCAAGTGAAAACACCAATCAAATATTTTAAATATAAGTTTTATTATTTACCAAATGGTCTTTAATAGTTTTGCATCAATATTTTAAAACTCCTATAATCTATTTTGTATGCCTCATTTATTATTCTTTTATTTATCTTTTTATCTATTTTCATTTATTGTTCTTACTTAAGTAGTAACTATATGAAATAATAAGCTACCTATCAGTAGACCATTTGGTTATACTTCAAAACTATCATTAGGTTAGTTAACTGGTTACTAAATTATTTCACAATATTTAAAGTAACAGTACTTATATAATCTTATTAATTTATTTAAACATTTACATCCCTGATCTATTGTATCCACTTAGAAAAATAACCAAATCTTCCATTTCACCACAGGTTTTTTAGAATAGATCCAACCAATTCAATTCACGGTGAACTTTGTTTCCCTCATTTCCACTTCTGTGCTAATATCACTTGCCCATGAGGCACTTCATCTCTTTACCTGAAACACCTGCGGTCAGATCTTCACAAGGTGAAGGACACAATCCTTTAGGTTGCGAGATCTGTTTAAGGTCTCGGATCCCAACTGAAAACTCTGGAGTGCCACAAGAGTCTCACTTCTGACCAGTTCACTACACACTGGTACATCCCTCTCTTTTTGAGGGGTGCCAAGTAAAATTTCATGGGTTCCCACTTCTGACTTGCTTGCTCCTAGTTCCTTCTTCAAGCAACAACTCATTGCCATGGAGAGGATGTTCTCTCATGGTGACCCTGTTGGACAGGGTGGAACGGCTGCAGTGAGCTTTTAACACTGTAACTCTTCAAAGGAGGAGAAATCCCTCTCTTTCTCCTGCAGGGATCCTGGTAGCTTTGAATCACTGGCCTTGGGATTAGAGTCCAACATAGAGCCACTATGCCCCCAGGGCTCCACCAGGGTTCCATAATTCACTAAAATGACTCACAGGATCCAGTGGATATGTCATTCTGGTTGTCCTCTCATTATAAAGAGATACATTGAGAGTGTGGATGCAATTCCAATAGAGTTTCCATGTCTCAAAATGGACCGCAGTCTTCCACCAAGAAGTCCATGATAATCTCATGCCTAGAGCCTTTATTGGGCCTCCAGATGGATTCAATCAGCCCAGCATCCCTGAGGTCAACTTTTTTCATGAAGTGGTCTCTATGAAAGGAACATTTTCCAACTGAACGAGTTCCTTAGCAAAGCCCCCAAGGTATGAGCTAGAGGCTTCGGCAAAGACATGTCAAATCCTAGGAAAATTGCAGGGTTTTTGAAGTTAAGTTCAGAACCCAAAGACCATGACAAAATTTAGGGGTATAGTTCATGTAAACCCCACAGTATCTGATTTTACTTTATTTTTCCAAAGGGTTACCCAGTGGTCTCTGCATCATTCACCTCCAAATCCTTCTCTGTCTTAGTGATTTGAGATGCCATTTTTTTTGAGATGCCATTTTTATGTTGCTCTTAATCTTTGTATGTGCTTGTGCCTATTTTAGGGGGTTTATTTCTCCTGTTACTTTCCCCCAATCTGTTCCCTATTCATGTTCCAATGACACACCACTTTCACTGTAGCTGACTTATGATGTGTTTTAAATTTTGATAGTGCTAGTATCCTTTAATAGTTACGACAGTATGATGAATTAGCCATGATTCTCAGTTGCTTTGTAGTTATGATATAGCTTGGCAGCTACTAGGCAATCAGTTTTAAGAAGGAGTTTTAAGATGGATATTGCTACAAAACCATACAGATTCGTCATACAAAAATGTCAAAAAGGGAAGCTATTGTTTCTGAACATATTCTCCATGAAGGCGCGCCTCCATTAGGAGGGACTCTTTCCATCTCTCTTGCTCTTTCCTGGAGAATCCTATAGTGTTTGGTTTGGAACAAGTCAAAATAGTAGTGGTGGCATCTTCAAAGGACTCAAATTGTGTTCCTTTTCAAAGTTTGCTGAGTGAGAGCGACAAAAGGTAGTCTCAAGGGATAGGATTCATACTAATGGGTGGATGGGTTAAGATTTCACAATGAAATTATCCAAAATAACCTTGACTACCCGGAATAATGAGCAGAAACATTGTGAAGATTGGGGGAAGGGGGGAGTTGTTCAAAAGCACAACTTTCCTGCCCTCTTTCTCATAGGTGCAATTTTTCACTTTCTCAAAACTTCATCTTAATAAGACCCCATGACCATCCTCTATGTATTGAGAAAATCTATCAAGATAATTCAAAAATACAGTTGCCATAACCTTTTGAGTGAACCTTATTGTCTTAAATTGAACTGACCCAGGTGATTCCCTCAGAAGTCACTGTGTCTTTCAAGAGGAATTCACTCAAACATAAAAGCTATTTAACAAATACCACAAGCTATCCTCATATACATGCCTAATATTGATTCGTTCCAGGTGTATGTTGCTTGTTTTGTTTTTTTATGAATCATGCTATTGTGAGCTCTTACAGACATGAAAAGATTTCATTGTTCTATTATATGAAACAGTATTGCACAATTACTCTCACAATCAATTTCAAAGCATTTTATTTCTTCTTGAGATCCTTGATATCAGTTCCCTTTATTCCCTCCCTCCCCCATCCTTCCCACCAGGAACATCTTACACAATCTCTTTTAAAAATCATTTTATTGGGGACTCATACATTACTTTTCACACTACAGACATATATTGTGCCAAGCACCTTCACATGCCTACTGTTGTCATCATTCTCCAAATATGTGCTTTTCCACTTGAGCCCTTGATATCAGCTTCTCATCCTTTCCCCTCTGTCCTTGCTTCCTTTATGTTATTATAAGTTATCATTGTTTTGTCATATGTTACACTGCCCAACACCCCCCCCCAACTCACTCCTCCAATGTCTGTCCTTCTGATAGGAGGTTATGTGTAGATCCTTATAGTTGGTCCCCCTCTCTACCCTACTTTTCCTCCACCCATCCTATAGCTCCACTCTCACTACTGCCCCCCGGGGTTCATCTCTCCTGGGTTCCCCATATTACTAGTTCCCATCTCTACCAGTGTACTTCCTCCAGTCCAGCTGGATTTGTAAAGAGCATTGGGGCTACAATAGTTGAGGGGAGGAAGCCTTCAGGAACTAGAGGAAAGTTGTATGCTTCATCGCCACCTCACTGCACCTTGATGGGCCTGTCTCCTCCTCACGACCCAGGTGACTAGGCACCCTGCTTTTTAACAATTTAACAATGACCCACGGCATTTTAAAATTAAAATAAATATATTACAATACTATTTTTGCGTTCTATAAAAATTTTTGTTGCTCCATATAGACCAAATTTTTCATCAAGAACCCCCCCCCTTCCAGGTCAATGGTGTCCCACTTAAAATCTGGTCACATGGGCTGGTTTCCAATTGTCCACAAGTGGGCCTTGGTTCCCCACCCTGCTCTCCCCCTCATTCGTTGAGATGTGATTCTTGTTCTTTGATGCTTGATATCTGCTCCCTTCAAACCCTCGTGATCACAGAGGCTAATGTGCTTCTAACATGTGGGCTTTGTTACTTCTGTGCTAGATGGCCACTTGTTCACCTTTAAGCCTTTATGATCCCAGATACTTTATCATTTTGTAGCTGGGCATAATAGGATTCCTCCACTCTGTCTGTCTCTGGACACATTTATCTTCATAATCTTACATATCCATTTGCATACAATTCTGTTCTTTGGGCCATAGAGTGGGGTTATGTAGTCATAAATGCCATTCGCTCCTTATTCCTCCCTTCACCCTGCCACCTCTCTTCCCATACCCTCTGGAACCATTATTCTTGTTTCTATTTCTGAAGGGTTACTTATCTTAGCTTTCCTGTACCGAATTATCTTAAATATACAAATAAACATGCACAAATAGAACATGATTAATGATGTAAATCAAATAAAAACCATGACAGTAATGGAGAGAAAGGGGGAATCCATCACAAGTTTGGATATATAGCTTCCCACTCCCTAAAGGGGCTGAATAACAGAAATGTGGGTGAAGGAAGACAATGGGCAGTGTACGATATGAAATAATAATAATAACTAAATCTAATGAATTTGATTCATGAGAGTGAGAGGATCAAGGTGGGGGAGAGAGGAACTTATACCAAGGGCTCAAGTAGAAAAATGTTTCTGAAACAATGACGGCAACATGAAGGCAAATATGCTTGGTGAAACTGATATGTGAAATGTTATAAGAGCTATAAGAGCTCTGAATTAAAATGATTAAAAATTCAATTAATTAATTAAACTAAAATTTAAAACCCTCATAATAGAAGGGAAAATGTTAAAGAACTAATGGATAATTATATATCTCTTCAGTGCTACATCACACCCTGGATTTTTCATTCCTTCTGTGTGGCCCTTCTGAGAGGGATAGTCCAATTATGTTATAGGTGGGTTTTGCGTCTCCATTACATCCACATCCCTTCACATTGATTTTGTTGCTTGTTTTTGAAACTCTGATACCACCTTCCAGTTATCCCCTTGATCACACAGGCTGGTGCACTTATTTCATGTGGACTTTGTTTCTTCCTTGCTAGATAGTCACTTGTTTGGCTGCAAGCCTTTTAAAACCCCAGATGCTATATATTTTGATACCCAGGCACCATCAGCTTTATTTACCACATTTCCTTATGCACCCACTTTGTCTTCAGTGATCATGTCAGGGAGGTGGCATTTTTCAATGCCACATTATTAGAACACCTCATTCCTGTATTAATTTTACCTCAGTTCTTAAATTCACACACACACACACACACACATATATATATATATATATATATATATATATATATAGAGAGAGAGAGAGAGAGAGAGAGAGAGAGAGACAGGATCCAGTATAAATGTGAGAATCATCATGGATTTCTGAAAATTATAATATAAAATTTTCTGTGTAGCTTACATAGAATTTTTCTTTTATCTTATTTTCTCAGAGAAGCAATTATAGTTTTCCTCTACATTCCTACCCAGATGCATAAAACATTCTAGAATGTGAAAAATTCACAATAGCAATTCTACAAGTTTACAAAGAAACGTGAAATGCAAAAATTATGACTTTTTAATTGTCAGGTAAACCAAGAAGAAAATTGTCTTTCTTCACCCCAAGCTGGGGTAATCAATAAGATAGAATATTATGTAAGAATGGGATTTGTTCTAAAACAACCTGCAGAAGTGTTGAGGTTTTTCAAAAAATTAAAGAACCATAAAAAAATCCCTACATTACAATTCCATTAACAGCTCGATAAAGGAGAAATCATCACAAAGTCATCAAAACCCTCTGTCTGAATAGACATGCTTAGATTTAGCCTGAAAGAACAGGCAACATCTGGAAAGAGGAGAGGAGATGCCAGACAGCATGATGGAAGTTATAAAATATGATTACATTACTTCTTACTCCTAACATTGCCTGCCTTTGGGGATTTTTATTCCTCAACAAAACAGAGTTACAGACAAGACATGGGATGGATACTAAAAGAACATGTTGTTCTTTTTTTTAAGCACAGCAATTTTCTTCATTTGATTAAATTATTCCTGAAGGCAATGTCAACTTGGGCTGCCTAGCTCCCCTGCCCTGGCACCTTCAGCACCCGTGTGTTTCTCTGTGCAGACTTGTGTCCCTAGATCCCCTGTTCTCTCCTTCTTTTACTTCCCTCGGATCCCTACCATGGCACTGCCCCTGACTGTCACCAACACTCTTTATCCTCATTAAAGGTATTTTTTGATATCAAATAAAAGGAATCTCTGGGTGGTACAAAGTTAACACAATCAGCTGCAAGCAGACATGTTGGTGGTTCCGGTCCACCCAGGCATTTCTGAAAAAGACTTGGCTATCTGCTTCCAAAAATTAGCTACAGAGAGGATCCGATTCTTTCCTGTAATCCTGAGATTCCAGTAAGTGGAAATGATTCAGGACCACTGCTTTAACACTGAGAATCAAACTGATAGTTTGGACCTGTGGTTCGCAATGTTGGTGATGCATTCGAATCACCCCGAGATTGCTCTTCTTTCTTTCATCTCCATTTGGTTCCTAGATACCACGATACCACCCCTAGAGGTTCTGGGGTGTTGGTCTGGGTGGGGTCCAACTGATCCATAACTTAAAATTCTTGGATTCACTGGAAAGAATGCTATATGATAAGCAAGCCCTCAAAGATGGAGCCATGAAGATGAAAGCAATCCAGAGTCTCTACCCATGAACTAACTGGTTCTGTCCCAGGACATGTCAGTAACTTCTAAGGCCAAGGAATCTCTCTCAGGCCCTATTTTCCCCTAGTTGGATTTTCAGTGACTCCCCCAGACCCTTTACGCTGCAGCCATGCTTGATAATCATGGGGTTTTAGAGCTGTGATGCATGGGGATTATTTTAGTTCAATTCCATCATTCTAAAGAGATAGGAAGGGGCCTTGGCAGTGCGGTGCTATGTGCACAGCTGCTAGTTGAGAAGTTGATAGTTCAAGTCCACCAGTGTCTCTTCAGGGAAAAATGGGTGGCAGTGTGTTTCCATAATGCCTTAGCACCCTTACCGGACAATGCTCCCATGTCCTGCAGAGTCACTGTGAGTCAGAATGCACTCAGTGGCAGTGGGTTGGGCTTGATAAAGAAAAGTCATCTCACACTCCGAGAGAACAAAAACCTTATCCAAGATCAAACTTTCTTCTAAATCATGTCCATACTGCATTATCTACCTCCCCTTCAAGTACAGTTTTACCACTTTATTTTCTAGCCAATCCTGGAGAGGGTCTGTTGTTATCTCTCTTAGATAGTCACCCTGTGTCTTCTCTGCTCTACCACTCTCTAGCTTACAGATTTCCCAGTCACTAGTCATAAGACAGCAGCTTGCTTACTTTGCACTGGGAATTAAGCATAGGAGGGAAAGTGTATGCGTCCCCTCAAATCACATCACAAACTCTTCCCCCATCATAGACTTTAGTCCTTCTAGCAACTACACCCACAGTCAAACAACAACACAAAGTCGCAGTGAGGTCACGTATCAGGAGTCTTGAGGACTGTCTAAGAAAGGATAAGACCTATCATGTTCTGTGGAATAAACTGCTTCCACATGAAAACTTCAATGAAATCTTGCTCGCGGGAGAGCTAGAAGCAGAAAATGTACTGTGAGCACCATCTCCTGGAAAGATTGTGTCAGTGTGTAGGGAGGCTCCGTCCTTGACTGCCACAGGAGGGATGAACTGATCCTTTGTTATATTGATCAGGGATCCATAACAGATAGGAGGCAGTTTTCAAAACACACACACACACACACACACACACACACACCAGAGTGAAAAAGAAAAGCTTGAGAATCTGAGGAATCTACACAGGAAAGACAGGTATCAGACAAGGAGAAGGAGAACCAGGAAATGCCATTCCCACACAGGAGCCCAGAGAGAGCTGAAAGGTCACAGAGAGTGGATGTGCTTATTTGTTTACATGTGACATTGTGGTAAAATATCCTCAGGGAGCTGCCAAACTACATAGCTTGAGTCTAAAGCTCAGGAGACTGCTCTGCTCTGTGAAAGAAATGTAGATTTGAGAGTGTTCGGCATGTGGTACCAGAAACTCGGCACTGGATGGGATTATCCAGTCTCTGGGGAGAGAGGAGGAAGCAACCCCGGCACCCTCCACCCCCCACTAACCACCCAGTACCTTCAGGAGCAGAATCTTGGAGCATCCCAAAACTAGGAAATTAGACTAAAGCCATAGCGAAAGTCAATGCTGTGGCCTTTGAAGCCCAATTGCCTGGTTTAAATATGAACTCCCTTCCTTACTCGGTCATCCTAGAAGTTCATTCTCTGGTTGATCTCCTTTGCAGCCTGACTCTGCTACTCTGTTTTATTTCATCAGTGATCTAATCACTGTGTCCTAAACTGGTTGGAAGTGCCTCCCTTGACCCATTAAAACCTGGAGGGGAATCTAAATGAGAAGCAGTTCAAAAGAAGTGTGCCTTCTCGTTATTTTTGCCCTCGCAGGCTGTTAGAGACAGATGTCAGCTGAGCTAACTGGCAGTCCAGTCTGTATTTCTGCCTCGCCTTCCAGCCTCTGGGTCAGGGCAGGGGAGCTGCAGGCGCACACTTCGTACAATCATTCTGGTCACCTTCTTAGCTTCCTGTCTTGCAAAGAATTACTATGGTTTCCTGGCTACATCTTGTTTTCCTAGAGTTGTTTAGAGTGGGTTCTATTTTTTGCTTTTCTTCATCTACCTTTTGCATTCTTTGGACCTTTTTCGTGGTTATAAGTGCCACTGGTTTGAGCGAACGTCCCCTTACAGTGTTTTTCCATCGTGAGCCAGATGAACTTTTCCCATGAAAGCGGCCGCCTGGTCTCATTGAATTTCAGGTCACTTGCGATTTCTTTTTTCTGATTTCCACACAGACCAGAGGACTGAACTGCCGAGAATTCTGCCCTGCTGTCGCCCTCACACTCCCTTGGTAGAGCTCGATTTCAGTGGGCTGCTCCAAACTTCCTTTAAGTTCAGTAATGTAAGCAAACGGAAGGTCTTTTCTAGAGCCTGCATTTTTGGCTGAATCGCTCGGTAACCGTTTATGGCCGCTGCCGCCTGCCTTTTCTTGCATATTGTTCTGTAATAATTTACAACCAAACTTGGAGGGTGGGTTAATAACTTCCTTCACTCCTGGAATTTTCTACCTTTTTATCTGTGAGGAAAATATGTCATCTCTTCCCATCTGCACCAGCAGCATAATAAATTGTTGTTGTTTCTCCTGGTCAGGAAAGCTAGAATCTTTCATAATTCTCTTCTTTGATAACTACTGCACATCTTTTTTGATGAAATTCCATACTTTCATGATGCAATTCAGCTCTCAAATAACACTGGATGTGTGTAATCTGTATTTTTGATATTCAATTGAGAGGTCATTTAAATATGGAATCATAAAATATGAGCAACTAGGTTATTATGTATGAATTCCTAATATGAGTGATATTTATTAGAACTAAGCAAACTGAAAATACAAACAGTTGTGGAACCATGACATGAAAGAAAGCATTTGTGTTTAAATTATCTTGATTAAATTAAACTTGATAAGCAGTAAGAATAACATAACAGCCCTCCCCCCTTTAAGGGACTTGAGATTACACAGAATATGAAATTAATTCTGCCTCTCAATTTTCTATTCATCAAACACCTAGAGACCAGAGTTATATACCATGTTTCTGAAAATAATAAGTCATGTCTATTGCCTTCAGAATGCGTCAATCAATCACAGGTAGACATAGAAGCATAGTTAGCAGCTATAGTCACTATGGGTCGGCATCGACTTCCAGTTTGTTGGGGATTTAAGTGGTTATACTACTCTTGTACTTGGGAACAAAAAATGAGCAGTTGGAAGTAAATTGGATCACGCTCCACCCAACATTAGTTGGTTATTCCTCAAGCCTGCCTCCGGAGGTGGAAAATGTTCTCATGACGTAGGGAATATGAGTTAAGCATTATCTCAGAGACAGAGTGTTTCATGAAGAAAAGATGGTCTGAGTCATCCGCCTCCATTATTTTATAACCAAGAAAGGAGAGAGCTTCCCCCAAGGTTGCTGGTGTTCATCCTGGAGTTGATTTCAACTCAATGTGACCTGCCTAACAGAGCAGAACTTCTCAATAGCACATTCAAGCCTGTCATCTGTATAGAAGCAGAGCATCAGGTCTCTGTTCTCAGGGAGCCACAGAGGGGGTCAAACCACCCATCTTTTGGTTAGCAGTTAAGTACTTACCCATCATCTGATCAATGCTCTTTAGTCAAAGCAGAGGTTTAGTTCAATAAAAACAAGGAAGCACGTAGTTCATGAATGCTGAGTTCAGATCCAGCCTCCCAATTCACTTCTCTTTCTATGTTGTCAAAAACCACCGGCCTCCAAAACAGAGAACTCTCTTAATATGTCAGCAAGATCTTCTGCAAAGCCAGGACTGAGCAGGCAGTCTTGCCTATCTCCCCTCCTTTCAGTTGTCCTGCCAGAGCCTCATATCCTAAGCTTTATCTCTTATTGTCTGCTTGCTCCAGCCCCTAGAACCTCAAAATTAGTAAAAAACCCTTTACAGTCTAGTCAACTCCAAATTATGACCCAAACATGC